>SNQJ01S0012481.1:151477-163383 GCA_010110895.2 Picea sitchensis
CATTGTGGATAGTGTTAGTGTTATGATATCCATATGATAGTTTATATGGTAAATGTTATAACCCTAATTTGCACCAAACATGCTTACGTGGCATCAGGCCATCTCATATTCCTTCTTTGCCAAGCCACTACTAGACAAATCTTCTTAAAAACACCCTTTCTAAAGGGACACGTTCCCTGCTCCACTACACCCCACGTGTACACTCTAGCTGACCCACTACAACCCGCGTGTACCTACAAAAGAACGAAAAATGGAAAGTTGTTAATGGAACACACAGTTTTGGGTAAGTTAACTAAACCTTTCGGCCACTCATAATCGGTCACTCGAACAAATACCTAGCTATTTCTAGCCTATAAAATAAGGGGTAGGGGTCCCATCTGAAAAGAGGAAAATCATAGTAATTAAACTATACCTGATTGAGCATTCCCCTTGCCCCAACATTTTGCAAGTATTGTGTGAAGAGAAGAATATACAGAAGTAGTTGGAGCACAATTGAAGAGGAGCCCAGGACTAGATTCGAGGAGTAGTAGCTGATCTCACTATTGTAAGGTATTCTTGTGAGATTAATAAAAGAAGTACTTTTTCCGTCCCGCCATATGAGGTTTTCTTTGTTTGAATATTGATTATATGTTGATTAAATATCTAACCCATTAGTTCATATATCAAATGCATGTGGAGTTCTTTTTTTGTCTTTTGTGAATGCAGGTCAGTGTTGGGAGGAGAGTTGCAGTCAAAGAGCAACCAAGCGTGAAAAGGGATAGAAATCAAACACGGAAAATAAGGTACGTCAACTTGATCTTTTTAACCTTGTATTTGCATATGAATAATGGGGTTTAGGCATGGGATGATGGTATGAAGTAGGAATCTTTAGGTCATTTCTACATGCATGATAAAACCCTTAATGCTAGTCCATAGGGGGATTTCCCACCCACAATAGAATTGGCGACCATACTGGGGAATCTCTAGGGTTTTCTGGGGATACTTTTTGGGTATTTTTAAATTGGTTTCATGACCTTTTTTCTGAGTTTCTGCAAGAGTCTGAGCTAGTAGGGATTCTGGTCTTCCATACCAATACTCCCTGCTTTATTTGCTTGGCTACATTTTCTTTTATGGGATTCATAGAGGTAGACATGGCCTATATAAGGCCTGCATGCATGTATCTGTACCCTACCTTCACATAGCCCGCGTGCACACGCTAGCTGATGAAGTGTCAATCGCATGTCTGAGTTCAAAAAAATGTTTTTTAGAGAGACAATTATCCTCTCCCCTGTCATAAGTGATCCTTCTCAAGGGTTTTCTGGATCTCATTCTGCTCTCTGTTTTTGCAATTTGTAGCTTAGGTACCACCTCAAATTGGCTTTGTTCTATGAAATTTTCCTTGAATTGTTTTTTCTTTTCTGTCAAAGTAAGTTTATGAGTCTTCAAGGGACTCTGGTTCTCAATACCAATAGTCTCTGCTAGTGTTTGATTGCTTGTTTTTTCATTTTTGAATAATTTCATAGGTACACGCAGCTTGTATAAGGCCTACATGTGTATACACGTGCTCTAACCTTACACAACTTGCATGCACACGCTGACTGTTGAACTGTCAGCAATGTGCCTGTTGAGAAAATTTTTGTTTAAGGAGAGATAGTCATTCTCTTCCTTATCAAGAGTTATGCCTCAGGGATTTCCTTGATTTAGTCTTGGTCTTTGTCATAGTAGTCGACAAATTAAGTCCGATTACAACAATAGCTTTCTTTTTCATTAAAAAATTTTCCTCAAATTTTTCTTTCATAGGGTTTTTAGACAAGTGTGAGAGACTGCTTTCATCATCTTGTGTGTTATTTTTAGTGACTCTTTGCGATCTGTGCTTAGGCCAAAAGTTTTCTTGGTCTTTACTTGTCATCATTTTTCCTTTTTTCATTGTGAGCATTAAATAAATAAATAAATCTTTCACTTCTTTGTTTGATTGAGTAGTTGGTTGCATTAATAATCACGGAAAAGTTTTTCTTTCATAAGTTCTTAGCTTTTTACTTAGGACAATAAGTAGCTCATAGTTGAGTGAAATTCTGTTTTGAGTTTACTATTCAAAGATCTTAGAAAAAAAGTAGTTTGAAAATTTGGTTAAAGAATTATAAAGTGCAAATCTGAATTTGTCAAGAAGAAGTTATTTTGTTTCCAGCTTTCTGTGTATCTTTTCTTTCATCTCTCAAAACATCACTAGTTTCACTTTCATAACCTTTGACTTAAGACAAGCCATAAAAAATTAACGATTAATTAAAATCAACTAGACTTTATGTTTGTAGGGTCCATCAACTAGTCTAGGCTAGATCCTTGATTTAGGTTGGAGAGGAAACTCTTCAAGGCTACAAAACATACATAAGAGTCTGTGCTAGGGAGTGTTAAAAGTCCAATATTGTGAAAGTTATCCGGGACCCCCCTCTAACACAGGGGATAAACACGAGGTCACTTGTGGAAAGGGATAACCCCTCCAAAGCTGGACCAAGCATAGTGGGGAACACATATAGAGGGATTCTCTTGGGATTCCGTCGATAGCATTTTCCATGGAGCTTCATGGGTATCAAATCTGTTCGAGGTCCTCAGTTGTCTTCCAGAACACTTGTTTTTGATACCCTTGATAGGTTTCAGGCTTGATACCCTGCTCATTGCGGTCCACCCAACTGTCAAATGTACCTGCCTGGTGACTATTCACATGCTGGCAACCTAATTGCCATTATTTTAGGGACTTACACAGGTGACTGCGGGGGTATACCATGGTACCTAGGAAATACATCGGGCCATGCTTTGCAGAGTATACCTGGAGGGTGCTTTCGTATTCGAGTTGAACTTGCACTTGCACTTGTACTTGCACTTGCACTTGCACTTGCACTTGCACTTTCACTTCCGTATTCGAGTTGCACTTGCACTTGCACTTGCACTTGTTGTAACTGTTCTTTCAACTAGTTTAGTGATTTCTTATTTTATCTCGTAGGGAATTTTTCTAGGGTGTGCTATTTTTGAATGAATAGAAAGCCCTAGTGTGTCTTTGATCTTCTCACATAGTGGAGGATCATTAGCTTCACCGGTCATGACATCTTCTTGGCCTACCACTAGTTACACTGGAGCCACCCCTACCACTGTTAAGGCGAAAGCTAGACCAACAAGGGTCTTTTGAAGCAACCGGGTTATAGGAAATTGTGCCTGACCAACATCCGGAGGAACCAACCATTTCAGACCTTGGAGCAGAATCTCTTGGTCCATACAAAACTCCAACCACTGATATTTCGGTGCCCATCATCATATAGATTTATCCTTACGAGCACCAAATAGTGTCACACGCAACAATGGAAACAAATGCTGCCACTTCTTCCAAGAATTCTCCTATTCCCACTACGACTGTCACCACAGGGGGTGTTCCACCTCCTAACCCACCATCGCCAGTCCGAGCCACCATGGTCTTGACTGCCTCTACCTCAAGTAGTGGTCCGATCTTGTCTTTGACAGCAGCCACTACTCCTTTCACACAAAGTGCAACATGCCCTCCGTTCTCATACGTGATGCCTAGCTCAAGTACAAGACCTGTACTTTCCTACTCCACTTTACAGAATTTAGGTATGGGGGTAAGGAGCTCTAATGCTCCTCTGAAAGGACCCATGGGGGGCACTTTATCTCCCTTTAACACTTTCCATTACGGAGGAGGTCATATACCTCCTTCATCCCCTTCACTCGGCGGTGCCCACCAACATTCTGTCAAGTCAAACACAAACCATAGTTCATTTGGAGCAGGGAGTCAAGGACCACCTTCTCATAATATGTTGGTAGGTTCGACACTATTTTCTTTGTTCAGTGCATTTGGTAACAACACTTTCTCGTCAGCTACTTTATTGACTAGGGGAAACCCCGGTTATGGACAACCTAATCCTATGCAGGGTACTATTCTTGCACAGGGGGAAAACCCCAAAACTTCTTCTGCACTAGTACCTTGGAATTCTTGGAAGGGATCAGTTCCCTCGTTAGGAATGTCGATTAGGGGCAACTCCTTTCACAACTAATGGAACCCTGGGCAAGGCACAGGACCTATTCCCATGGGATCAACATGGGGAAACCCTTCCCAAAGTCCTCCGAATGTAATGCACACCCAACCATCTATGTCCTATTTCAGGAATTAGTCGATGACGTCTCCTCAAACAAAAAATCTATATGTTGGTCATGGCCATGGTTTTTACCAGAACCCTGGCTAGCAACCCAACTTTTCCTGGCAACCTGGTGCCAGTCAAACTCCAGGCCCCTTTTTCCATGGTTATCACCAACAACCTAAACTACCTTTCCTGGAAACCTTGCATTTGCCAGACATAACAAGAATGTTGAATGACTGTATTTTTCATGATCCGCGTTGGCCCCCTATGCAGACGAAGTTTCCTTCAGACATACCAAAGTTCAAAGCCAAGCCTAATGAATATCCAGGAGATCATGTGACTACCTTTCACCTTTGGTGCTCGTCTAATTCGTTGAAAGACGACTCCATACAATTGTGATTGTTTCAACACACTCTCATTGGGAGTGCTGTGAAATGGTACATTGAGCTCGACCTCTCAATATACTCTTCCTTTGGTGAATTGGAAATGGCTTTCCTAAACCATTTCCAATTACTTGTGAGATACGACATTGGCATAGAATTGCTAGCCAATTTTGAACAGATAAAAGAGGACCATATCTCTGATCACATCCGAGAATGGAGACGTCGAAAGAGTTTGATTAAGGTGCCAGTCCCACCAACATTCCTGCTTGAGTGGTTCCTTAAGTCTTTGGTCCCACAGTTATCCAAAGACGTCGTAATGTCGGGATTGTTTTCCGAAGAGAATGCAATCATGATAGCTCAATAGCTTGAGCTGATTTATTCTCAGTCTGGTCTACTCTACGAAATATTACTGGATGAGCCACGATCAATACTTGATAAAACCAAATAGAGAGCTGGACCACATGTCGATGGTATTGTTGGTTCCACAAAAACAAAGCCCATTGAACGACTGAAAAAACAATTGCAACAAATATCTATACAGCACACAACGGCCAGCCAGACCATTGGTTCGGCTACTCCCCCTACCCAAATGTCGGATGTACATAGTGTGCAATCGACAAATCCAAAGGCCACCCAACAGCCTGATGGAAAGAAGAAACAACATAAGAAAGGTAAGGGGGATAAGAAACCCACTAATAATGATGGAGGGGGAAAAACCGAAAAAAGGAAGTTGAAGTATCCATGTAACCTATGCGCGGAAGACCATCCGACTCACCAGTGCCCTCGGCTTGCTGAGGCCCAAAATTTATTGTCACAGCAATAGCCTGCTATGTTAATGAACCAATTTCAACATGGGGAAAATATAACCCAAGCCTCTACAAGCACGGAAGGGGGCAGTCAAGGACCCCCTCCATCTTTGAACAATCTTGCATCCGTGAATGTGTCTATGATGAAAGGTGATGCCTATATATCGACTAGAGCACATGATTACAACAAGCCAAGCATCTCTGAGAAAGGTAAAGAAGCTGAAATCCCATCTCTTCCTCTACAGGTTGAGAATACGTTGGGTAAAACCATGACACGTATCCCAAGAGGTGCATTCAAGAAAGCTTATCATAACCCAAACGCAAGGGCCAACCAGAACTACTCTGTGGTGGATAATTTGTCTCAAACCCCTTGTGCGATGTCTCCTTTGGAGGTCCTCTAGAGTTTCTCTTCCCAGAGAAAGGCTTTGTTATCTGCTTTAGGATCTGCTGAGACTTGTAATATAGGTACGATCATGGTTGATACGACCAACTTAAAACCTTATCTCCCTTACCACATAGGATTCTAGATAGTAGTGGCTTACACCACAAAAACTCTTACTCGGAAAATTTTCTGCACGGTGGTTGATGAGGGCGCCTCAACATGTGTAATGTCCTTGGCATGTTGGAAGACCATTGGCCAACCCACTTTTTCTCCATCACCTACTCTTCTTACTGCTTTCAATGGTCATTCGTTCCAACCACATGGCATCATCCCCTCTTTTCCCATGCAGTTAGGAGGAAAGACTGTGTGTGTCGAGGTTGAAGTGTTCAATGCATCTCTCAACTACAATCTCTTGTTAGAAAGGAGTTGGACCTATGCCATGCACGCAGTGGTCACCACAGTTTTCCAAATCTTGTTTTTTTCATACGAGGGCTGGATCGTGACCACTGACCAGTTGTCTTTCTCCCATCCTGACCCTTCATTGTGGGCATCCATGGTCCCACAAATTGATAACCCTCAACCCGACGTTGTCAACATAGGGGTTGGTTTGTGCCCACCTTTGATGGATACTTTCGATTACCCGCCTCCTTAAGGCGATGTTAAGTTCATATCAGACCACCATAAGAATGAGATTTTCCAAATTTCACCATTTCGCACAACTTACTTCAACGATTCATGGATTCTTCCTTCCCCATTGGCCACGATGGAAGGGACAGGGCACCATGGTATGTCCATTCCCTTGTTCAAGATAGAAGTGGCGTACTCTTTAGTCCAACAAGCTTTCGTCGACCCTGATCCGAGTCCCGCACAAGAGTTAAATCTGATCCTAGAGCCTATTTGGGCTCAAGGTTCCCTCCTTGATACAGATTATTTAGACTTAGTCTTTCCCTCAGATGAAGCAATAAGTGAAGAAATGACTAGTTAGAACAAAGCCTCAGACGATCTCCATCACAGATCTTACTTCCTCCTAGAGTTAAACAGAATTGAAGTAGGGGAATTCACTTTGACTATGATATCAAATGATACCTATAGATATCTCCAGAACCCCTGGTGTCATGGAGAATGTTTTCTTTGGAACATACTGCTCCCCCGAGACGATGCCAGGCATCGACCCACGAATTGTCGAGCATGATCAATCTTTGTTGTCTTTCAAGCTCCCTTTGAAATCCGAAAACAACATCCAGCGAGATTAAATGAGAAAATAAAACAATGACGGGTCTTCTTTTAAGCCCTTTTCAGACCCTCTAAACATGAAAAGATTTCCGAGTGATCTTCTTGACCTTCACACTCGCTAAACTGAAATTTGAAGTCATGTCTGTCTGGTGGTAGTTTACCCCTTTTTTGGTCCAAATGGTCAATTGTAGGAACAAAGGTATACTCTAGAGTCCTCGGTTCTCTAGAAGAGTATTCTCAGGTATAATTTTAACCCTTTTTCGGGCCTGAGAGACTAAATTTATGAAAAAGGAACCCCCACAGAGTCCATAGTTAATCTCTTTTCAGACTCCCTAAAATTGAAAAGATAGTCAAGTGACCTTACTCTTTCACACTCGTTAAAATGATCAAGAAGAACATTCCTGACAGAGTCCATAGTTAAGCTTTTTTCAGACTCCTTAAAAATGAAAAATTGTTGAGTGATCTTGTCTTTATCACACTCATTAAAATGGTTTTGAATAGATGTCTTTTCAGTGCTAGTTTACCCCTTTTTCGAGCCGACTAGACTACCTTCGAAAAAGGTCCCCCAGTGGATTCTCCTTTTACATTTTTTTAGACTCTCTAAAAATGAAAAAACACCAATCTTACCTTCTCTGGGCTCGTTAAACTTACATTAAAGGAAGTTATCATTGTGTCTTGTTAACCACATTTTCATTCCTGTGTCTTTGGCCTAATGTTGGATCCATGTTGCTCTCAATTGAACCATCTGAAGCATGTCTTATAACGCAAGCCTTGTAGCACTTTGCCTTTGCGTCTTGACACCTTGACCCCTGGAGGGATTTTTCTGAGTGTCTTTTCTCTGAACATCAGTCTTGTCCTTGTGCCTAGAACTAGTATGTTTGCGACACTCGTTCCTCCTTTGTAACGTAGAATTCATTTATTCATTTTCCAAAAATTTTGAAAAAGACAAAAAAATCAAATATACCCCAAAAAGAGGAAGGGAAAAATATTTTCTTTTTATTGGGAGCACAATGAGTCACCCTTGGATAAAGCACATCCTTTCATTTTCTCATCAAGCCCTGGGATTTAATATGACCTTAGGAAGTTGTTCTCGCTACATAGAGCTATGTCCTCCTCTGTTTGGTTATTCTTCCAAACATATGGAGAGTTTGTGTTGCCTCCTGCATCATGAACTTATGTCAATTCCATGCTACCTAAGTCTCATCATTTGTTGTGCTATTGTCCAAGGGAAGTATTTACCAAGCCTGATTCGGCCCCTCTTCAGTTTGTCTCTTTCCCTCATGCCCGACCATCCTGAAATTCCAATCAAGTCTTTGTTCGAGATCAATGAATCCTTCAGTCTGATCATCAAGATCCTCTAGTCCATGCCTGATGGGCTGTAGAAGACCTCTAGGTATTTAAGTTGTACACTCATATTACACTCCTACCTGAATTTTGAATATTTTGAATTTGTTTCTCGAGCTCTGAGGACCTCATCTCCAGCCATCAGGCCTTATCAGCTTCTAGAAAATGGATAATATACATGTATATCTTTTTGATTTCGAGATGTAGATCCATTGTGTATTTCTCACGGATACACTTTAGATAGTTATATGACATGGATATGCAGTGTATCTGATTGGAAACCATCATTTTATTTCATCCCGAGCATGGGTATGCCCCCCTCGGTGAGAAAATTGTTATTTTGCAAATGGCACCTCCCAAATTCTGGTCCCTGGGCTCACTAATTTGTTACATTGGTGAAGATTGATAATGTATTTCAGCCATAAAATGCTCTTCTAACCTCACACATTAGGGGGCATCTATTATAACCCTAGTTTTCACCAGACATGCTTACCTGGCATCAGGCTATCTCATATTCCTTCTTTTCCAAGCCACTACTGAACAACTCTTCTTAAAAACACCCTTTTTAAAGGAACACACACCCTGCTCCACTACAACCCACGTGTACACTCTAGATGACCCACTATAGCCTGCCTGTACACTCTAGCTGACCCACTATAGCTCGCGTGTACCTACAAAAGCACGAAAAATGGAAAGCTTCTAACGAAACACACAGTTTTGGGTAAGTTAACTAAACCTTTTGGCCACTCATAGCCGGTCACTCGACCAAAGACCTAGCTCTTTCTAGCCTATAAAATAAGGGGTAGGGGTCCCATTTGAAAAGAGGAAAATCATAGTAAAGAAACTATACCCAATCGAGCATTCCCCTTTCCCCAACATTTTGCAACTATTGGGTGAAGAGAAGCATATACAAAAGTAGTTGGAGCATAGTTGAGGAGGAGCCCAGGACCAGATTCGAGGAGTTGTAGCCGATCTCACTATTGTAAGGTATTCTTGTGAGATTAATAAAATAAGTACTTTTCCTGTCCCGCTATATGAGGTTTTCATTGTTTGAATATTGATTATATGTTGATTAAATCTCTAACCCATTAGTTCATAGATCAAATGCATGTGGAGTTCTTTGTTTGTCTTTAGTGAATGCAGGTCAGTGTTGGGAGGAGAGTTACAGTCAAAGAGCAACTAAGAGTGAAAAGGGATCGACATCAAACATGAAAAATAAGATACATCAACTTGATCTTTTTAACCTTGTATTTGCATATAAATAACGGGGCTTAGGCATGGGATGATGGTAAGAAGTAGGAAGCTTTAGGTAATTTCTGCATGCATGATAAAACCCTTAATGCTAGTCCGTAGGGGGATTTTCCACCCACAATAGTAAACAATATATATCATTATGGTTAGAGTTATAGATAGACTATATGATAGTCTATAGTCTATAGTATACATTGTTGATCAGAGCTAAGATAATTATGTAGAAGTGGACGATATATGATTAATGATAGTCTATTATGTGCTATATTATGGATGACATGTCTTGACATAAACATGATGGTTATTATAAGGACTATGACAGTCCTGGTCGCACTTTTCTTCCATACAAATAAGTGTATAATTATAATCCAATAACGACGGTAAATCTGATATGCATACAATAAAGGAATAACGATATGTTTTATGGATTATCTCTGTGTCTCAATCAGTGTTGGAGGATCAAGGAAATTTAATGTCCCCTAATAATTTTTTATTATTATTTGGGAAATTTGGGGTACATTACAGGTTTTCATGTGTGTGGTTACTTGTTACGCAAGATTACAACCCCTTCAGGTATATGTTCGACACTGGCATGTAATTATTCCCTCTATAAATTAATTTCATATCCTAGTCAAACCCTCTGACATTTACCTTTAGGGTCCTTACATTTGGCTCTACAGTATCATCACCTCTACCACATTTTGGTACTGTCATTCGATAACACTCTCCCCCACATGAGTTTTCCCATTCATAGTTCTCCCTAGCAACTTGACACTCATGGTGATTTCACCCCCTAGGGATGGGAGTCCCGATAGTATTTTGCATTTCTGAGAATCAACCCCATACTTCTTCTCATCATATTTCTAACCTTCTCAATGGACTCCCAAGTCAAATAATCTTGGTTCTATTGACTGCACCTTCGTAGTATCATTATCCCTCCATCTAATCCACCATCAGTTTTCCCATCTATAGATTGTCCTCCATCAATTTACCTAATACAGAAACCCACCGATGGGGCCCCCGCCCTCCACCAGTTCTCTTTCACAAACTTGCGCCCTAAACAGGCCAAGCCATATTTCACTGGGGCACCCGTTTCTATATTTGTATACTCAACCCAAATTATTCTTTATTTCTTTAGTAATTGTATAAAGCCTTTGTTTCCAGCATATACATAGCTTTTTCGTCATCATCCTTGATGACCTTCTTTTCTCTGGCAAAGCAACCCATGTTGCCTTTGGTTGGGGCATCCACTCTTTTATCATACCGACATTGTTCATGACCCCCAAGTATCCCAAGTCCATGTACCCACGATCTCTGAGTTTGTCCACTTTGTTAGCCTCTGGCACAATTTAACCCCATATCTAGTCGTCCCCCTAACACTCGATCCAGTTTTACAATTGCTGACAATCGTCCTTCAAAATTCCCCAACCAAGGGAAGTCTTGAATCCCACAACATCTTGACTTCATTATGTTACCCATCAATACCTGATATCATCTATTACTCAGTGGATTTCACAAAGCCCTTTTCTTCTTGGCGTCATGTCTCCCTTCCTGCCGACATCAACACAGTTTCCAAAAGGGAGGCAATATATTGTCTCTCATTACCTTTTCAATGAGGATTCTTGGATGAAACAGAGACAATCATCATTGCTCTCTGATTCCATTGACCCCCATAACATTCGACTTCAACAAAATCTCATGTTATAGTGGGTCTTACTTTGTGACTATTGCAGTTGTTTCATACCAGTCGAATACCTCTGAATTTGTTAGGCCATCAATGCCTACGAGTCATCGACAATTATTATAGTTTTCCTTACCTCACTTCAGAGTTTGTTCACCATTCATAACTCTCATCTATCGTTATCAACCGCCCTTGAGGGCGCTGCAGTTATCTACATCAACATACATCTCCAGTCGCAGTCACACATTTTGGTTTCATGACACGAGCATGTGACATGGCCGCCTCATTTGTACACAAATTTTCTTTTCTCTCCCTAGAGAAAGGTTTCGGTCCCACAGTTTTCCCTCTCGCTCCGACGGATTGCTCTTGCAGTTCCTCTCTTTACTCTTCATTACAATGGCACTCTCAACAAAAGAAACATTGATGTATTTTGACTATACATATGATCATAACCTCACACATCAGGGGGTATCTTTTATCACTGAAAAATCGTCTGCAACATTGCACACAATGGTTGAAGAAAAACATCAATGCCAACGAAAATTAGTCAAAAATCAAAGTGCGCAAATTCACCAAAGGAAGCGCACGCACAATGCCCATAATGTTGTTTGTTGTGGAGCCTGATTATCTTCTTGACTCAGAGGTCTTGTGTTTTTCAGCCGTGTTTATACCCCATGAAGACTTTACATCCTGGAAGTATGTACACTC
>SNQJ01S0012481.1:167978-193700 GCA_010110895.2 Picea sitchensis
AGTATTGTATTCTGAGAGAGGAGACTGTGAGAGAAAGAAGAGGAAGTTACAATGGGTTTTGTTGTAGGTTGTATCCCTTCATTTGTTGGATAATAATAAAGGAAGGACCTAGCAATTTCTCTGGTGGACGTAGCCCACACTGGTTGAACCACATAAATCTGTGTCTCTCTTGTATTGTGTATCTTTTGTGTTTTGTTTCTGCATTTGTTTTATTTTATTGCTCCGTGGTCCTGTTTTTTCTAACAAATGTGTAGGCTAACACAGGCCTCAATGTGCACTATACGCAAAATGCGCAACTGTCTATGAGAAAAGATGCTCACTTCTATGAACAACTCATTTATGGATCTTGTCGGCCTCTCAACCACTTCTATTTCGACCCCCAACATGATTTGACACTCATATCTGAGTGAAATCTAGCTTGGAGGCTGGTCAAGGGCTAGAGGGTTCCCTAAAAGACCCCTTGTTCACACTATGAACCAATTACATGTTTCCATGAATGGATGCTATAAATAAGATCCATGGGTGTGCTAAGAAAATAATCTTCAGGGTATTGTTATGCTGCAAGAATTCTTCTTTGAGAATCCTCTTTTCTCTTTGAAGCCTTCAAGCATCATTGCAATGGGCCATTCCACTCACCTCTTGAGGGAATAGGCATTGTTTTTCTTCGCCATTTGTCATTTCTTCCATTGAAAGGAGAGAAGAGCTCTCAATTAGGGAACTCAAGAGCCCTCCCAAGGAGGAAGAGGGGACTCATAAGTCCCTGCCTTTCTCTACATTGTTTTTCCTACTAATCTATTGATCCATTGGTAGCAATATGTTGGTCATTTGTTGATTTTCATGGTTCTAAGTTTCTCAATCTTTCTAACATTTATTTCTTAGTTTTTTTTAGTTTTATTTCTTTGTTTTCATGTGTGTTTGGTTTATATAACCCACTCACAAACTTATGTCTTGTTTAACAGGCTTATCTAAACATGAAAGTGTTTTGTTTTCTCTCACCCAAGTGACAAAACCAACACAACACTTTACTTGATGCATTCTAATGAGGACCACAAATCTTCATTTGATAATCCTTGTTTTGAAGCTATGAATATATATTATTCATATATTATTGATCTTGATCAAGATCCTTCATTTGAGTCATATGACGACCATAACAAAGCTGGTGAGCCTCAAGACACTAAAGTTGATCTAACATCTCATGTACATAATCCAACACCTTCCAAAATTCAACAGAGATACAAACCTTTAAAATTTCCTTCTATTCTTCATGATTTTCCTTCAAAGCATGTCAAGTATCTTCCCAAATTTGATGGAGAGATTAAGAACATCACGACTGAAAAAGACATTCAGGATTTTGATTATTTTATAGATCTGTTGGAAATTGAACAAGATTATCTATGTATGAGAACCTTTGCTCAATCATTACAAGGAGATGTCAAAGCATGGTTCAAACATTTGCAGCCTCAGTCGATTAGCTCGTTGGATGAATTGAGGGAAGCTTTCCATAGATTTTGGGGTGAGAAAAAGTCATGGGATCTACTCATTTCGGAGTTTTATTCCATGAGAAGAATGAAAGATGAAACCATCTCAAATTTCAGTAGGAGGTTTGCTAGTCTTTATTTTAAACTGCCTAAAGAAGTCCAACCTCCTGAAGTTGTTTCCATGCTCCATTATGTAACAACCTTTCAATTAGACTTATCTTGTATTCTGATGGAGAGGAAGTCTATGTCTTTGTAGAAGATGTTCAATAATGCTGATGAAGTTGCAGACAATATTCAAGCATGTAAGAAGCTGCAAAATCAGATTTTGGATGAGGAATTGAATGTTGAGGAACCAGAGACTGTGCATAATATGCATGAGGATGATCATGTCATAAGTTTTCTTGAAGGATGTCATGAGGATGTGTTTGAAAATAATGATGAGCATCTTGAAGAGCAAGCTACTCTCCCGAATTGTTTTGATACTGATTTGAATTTGGATCCATGTCATCATGAGCAAGAAACTGACTATTTTATGTATGCATTTGTAGATAGCCATGAATGTGAATTTGCAGATAAGCCTGCAGAAGAACAAGCCACTGCCTCAATTTTTCTTTTTGATGACATTACAGAGATTTTTGGCGAACCCAGGTATGATGAGTACAATGACGACTATGAGGTTGACTTTTCATAACAAGCAATTGCACTTTCCAAATCAGAAAATGATTGTTTTCAACAATCCAAAGAAATCGACAAATGTGCATATGACAACAGTGAAGAAAATGAAGAAAGTTTTGAATCACATGAAAGAACTTTTCCATTGTGTTTTTCTTCTTTCAAATTGCTAAAGAAGAATGTTTATAATGTTTCAAATCAGAAATCCTCCAGGCATGATGTTGAATATGAAGAAAGAAGTGGGATTTCCAATGAAAATTATCTTCCATTATGTTTTTCTTCCTTTTAATTGCTAAAAGTAAATCATGAGATAACAGAGGAAGCAGGGAAGTCTGACTACATTCATAATGACACTGTTTTACATGAGCAAATTGTTATCAGTGAAGAGGACCAAAAACCTTTTCATACATTTAATCGTTGGAGAAATTTCTATTTTCGGCACACTAGTTTAGTGGGAGTAACACTAGTTCAGTGGGAGTTCACTGACTAGTTCTATTTTATTCTTTCTAATATTAGACCATCACTATTATGCATGCATTCCTAAATATAGGATTTCATTGCCTATATGAGTGAATATCACTCACTCATTGATAAGATAATAATATACATTGATTCTCATTCTTCATTGTGTATCTCTCTTCCTTTTCTTGATAAGATTTGTTTGTGTATGCTTTAGATAGATCTCCTATGCAGGCTTCGATGAAACACTGACATGGTATCAGAGCTATGCTGCTTGGAGCAAGCCAAACAAGCCAAAGAATAAGGAAAATCAGAGTTTTGACGAGCTAAATCCGTGGTTGTACCTTTCAGCAACAATTTCTCGAAAAATATTAAGTTTTTGAGGAAACTGCTCGTGTGAGAAGTAAATCGACCCATTATACAAATGGGTTTTCAACCGTTTTGTGAGATTCCTCATCGTTTGCTCAGAAAGTAACCTGGAAGATAGCCTCCTGAAACTAATATGAATCCGTGGCTGTATCGTTTAGCAGTGATTGCTCCCAAAATATTAAGTTTTAGAGGAAACGGTCGGCATGAGAAGTAAATCGATCTATTCTGGAAGTGGGTTTTCAAATGTTTCCCAATATTCCTCATCATTTTCTTAGAAAGTAAGTCGCCAGATAGCCTACTGAAACTGATATGAATTCGTGGTTGCACCTTTCTACAGTGATTGCTCCCAAAATATTAATTTTTTGAGGAAATGACTCATGTGAGAAGTAAATCGACCCATTATGCAAGTGGTTTTCAATCATTTGGCGAGATTCCTCACTGTTTGCTCAAAAAGTAAGTTAGAAGATCATCTCCTGAAACTGATACAAATTTTCACTTAAAGTTCCCTTTTTGCCATGATTTCTTAATTTTTCACTTGCAGATTGAGAGAAAATTTTTAGGGGTTCTTAGAAACAGTGGAAGAGATGAAAATGGAAACTATTATATAGTCAAACTTGGTGGTAATCCTCTCACCATGCAATTATTTTGATTGGAATCCCAAGGCAGAATTCCAACTCAGAAGGAAAGGACTGTATAATTTGACGATGGCGACAGAAACATAACCTACATCGGCGATTGAGAAGATGAGATGGGCGAACCATAAGGATGAGGCCACATGACTACTTCTTGAGTTAATCTCCACTGATTTATGGTTTCATGTTGCCGCATGCAAGACTCCAAATGAGATCTGGACCACCTTGGAAGGACTCTTTGGAAAGCAAGATGAGATGCGAGGTCATATACTTGAGGTAGAGATGAATACCTTAGACCCTAAAAGTTTTGATGATATACAAGATTTTTTTACTAAATTTAAATCTTTGCTATTGAGCTTGGGTGAATGTGGTATTGACAAGTCTATAAAAGAGAAACAACTTATTCTAACAATGTTGGCCAAGCTAGGACTAGAATACGCAGTGTATGTCTCCAATTTCCATTCTGGCAGATGTATTTTTGGAGCAAATTGGAAAACGCCTACGATGGCTCAGTTCATTGAGTCACTTACACAAGAGCAGAAAAAACTCATACAGATGGGCCTCATGAAAGATCCCAAAGCACATGCACTCACCATGCATGATGGAAAAGGGTCATACAATTAGAAATTGAGGAAGAAATGAAAGGATTTATTACATCCAGAGTCAATGAAGGAGGGATATTCCAAACTCTTCAAGGATTCTTCAGGTTCCAAAGATTCTTCAAATTCCAAAGGGAATAAGAAGAAGGGAAAGCAGTGCACATATTGCAATAAACCGAATCATGAAGAATCCACATGCATGAAGAAGTAGATCGATCTTATGACACAGGTACTTCAGAAGAATAACCTTGGAGACTTAATTCCTGAAGGAGCCAAGAAGAAGAAGGAAGAAGACCATGCACCTAAGAAAGGTAATCATCATGCTCTTGTTGCAATTAATTCCTCATCTAATTCATGGATTATATATTCTGGTGCATCCCATCATATGGCATCTAAAGAGGAAGTTTTATTTTCTTTGATTCCATGCTCAAGACCCCATATTCTCATGGGGATGATACTCCAGTAGCAGTAGCAGGAGAAGGGAGATTGGAACTCCACAATGGTAGTTTTGAGAATGTTTTACATGTTCCAAAGCTTTCTATGAATCTTCTCTCAGTTTATCAGATCCCTCAAAAAGGTAAAAAGGTTGAATTTACATCAGATTCAGTTTCAATAATTGACATGCATGACAATTCCATCATTGCAATTGGTGAGGTGGATCACAAGTCAAGGTTGTATAAATTAACTAAGTTTTCTGACAATGACTCTTGTATTCTAATTACACATAAGGAGAGTACTTTGCATGCACCTCCAGTGCAACATGCATATACTCTTATGCTTCCATTAGTTTCAGACATCAGAGATGATTCCATACACTCAGATTCTATACATGGAAATAAGCAGGTAGTACAGCCAGATAAGAAGCTAGCGCTGAAGCTTCAGCAGATGCCCAAGAAGGCACAGACCACACTTCATGCAACAGGAAACCTTGCAGGGAATCCATTGGATTCGAGGATGACTCGATCTCAGCATGAGGAGCCTTCTCATGAATTTTCAGCTTCATAACCTACAATGCCCATGCATTTCTATATGGTTCAATCTACTGATCCACAGAACTACAACAAGGTTGTGGGAAATCCATTATGGAAAGCATCCATACAGAAAGATTATGACTCACTCCTAAAGAATCAAACTTTGCATATGGTTCCACTTCCACCAGAAAGGAATATTTCCAGGTGCAGATGGGTCCACAGGATCAAGATGTACAAGGATAAATAGGCTGCCAAAGGACTTCATCATATCCATAAATATTTCTACATCTTTACGAAGACTTTCAGTGAGCAAAAGTTTCAGACTTTGCAGGATTGTCTTGCAGTGAAGAACACAGTTGCCTAGCAACTGCCATTTTCTTCTTTTGATACATTATCTTTTGAGGGGGGGTTTTGTTCCCACGTGGTTTTCCCTCTTTCCTTTTTTTTACTCAGTGTTCATTAGTTGCATTGTACATGAGTACCTAAAATGGCCTAGTAGTCAGGGCTCATTTTTTACTCCATAGTGATGTTCACAAGTGATGATTGATGTTGGTCTGTTGTAGAAGTTTCTATTTTTTGGCACACTAGTTCAATTTGAGTTAATTGACTAGTTCTATTTTGAACTTTCTAATCTTAGACCATCACTATTATGCATGCATTCCTAATTATTAGACTTTCTAATCTTAGACCATCACTATTATGCATGCATTCCTAATTATAGGATGCCATTTACCATATGAGTGAAGATCACTCACTCATTGATAAGATAATAATATACATTGATTCTCATTCTTCATTGTGTATCTCTCTTCCTTTTCTTGATAATCTTTGTTTGTGAATGCTTTAGCTAGATCTCCTGTGCAAGTTTCCATGAAACACTGACATTAATGACCATGTTGTTGATTACATGGAAGGTTATTTTAGTTCAGATTTGCATCCTGTGATCAACTAACAGCTTGGAAATGAAGATAATGGTCAATCAACGTCAGTGTTAGATATGGACTGCTTGCCACCAGGGGTTTCATTTCAGCCAACACTGTCCTCTGATTCAGAAGATTGTTATTTCCAACAGTCTCAACATTTTCCAGCCTCTTTGTGGCAATCAACAGGTTGAATTACATAAAAACAAGGATGGAGTGGAAGGGGTGAAACATGATTGTTGTTTTATGCATGTTTTCGAGGATCCATTTTCAGTTTTGTTGGTAAACAGTCCCAATGTTTTTAATTTTTTGAGATTTGGATTTGGAGATAAATTTTTGAATGAATTATCAGTAAACAGGCTTTGGAGAAAGCATGTGCAAAGAAAGCATACAACAGATAAAGTTCTTTCATGATTGCATCGAAATTTTTATTTCACTTGATTGGAATTTTTTTTAGCAGTTAGGGTAGGTAGGTGTGAATAAGCTCAACATGGCGAGGAACCCTTGAAAATACACCAGTTTTGAGTTTTTTTGGAAAACTGCATTGTACAGAGTTTACATAGCGACCTTGCACTACGCAAATTCTGCAAGCATATTTAAAGATGGTAAAATATGGGAAATGATTGGTTTTTGGACCAGAAGTCATGAGTATCCTCCACATATGTTGCAACTACCATTTGGAAGAGTTTTTAAGAAAAAACTAGCTATGTTGTGCAAAGCACGCTACACAAATGTTGAAGGATGCATTTACACAATGCATCACACTAGTTTGCTACGCAAGTGATGTAGGTACATAGATGGTTAAAGGACATTGGGAAATGATTGGTGGAAGATATAGTAGTTATTTTCAGCCTCCATCAGTTTTACAGACACCACCTAAATGAATTTTAATGAATAAATTAAACACACAATGCAAAGTCTGCAGGGCACACTACGCAAGTTCTGGAAATGATTGTTTTTGTAGTCAACTTCAAGATCATTTCTCAAGCAACTGGAGAGGGTTTTGGAAACAACGAGAGAGGTCTTTGTCAAGAATTATCTCAATAACAAAAACCTCTCTCATTTTTTACACAGGTTTGATATTTTGAGAGATTCAAATGAATCTTTGCGGCCCATGTTTCCAGATTCTATCATTTAATGTTTTCCTGTTTTAGTCACCATCTTTGGTCAAGGATCCTGAGAATATGGAGAATAATTTTCAAAAATTGGAAGAGGTTTTTCTCAATAATGGGTTCATGTCCAAAAGAATCTCCCCATTTTGTAACGTATATTGTGATTCAAGAGATATGATATTATCTTTGACCCCTGTTTTCCAGCAAAACGAATTTGCTATTTTTAACAAGTAGTTTACAAATTGTCTTCTTTTTTATGTAATCACATCCAAAATCATAGGATAGAAGGGTAGTTCGACTTCTATAGCTTAGTAAGGGTGTTTATCTATATATTTGAGCACTTTGAAGGTGCAAAAGGGGGGTGAGTTGGTAGAGCTACATTATTTTTTATCTTCATTGTAAATTTTTGAATATGAATGAAATGAAAAATGCACAAGTCCTGAACCTTCATGAAAAAAATTCTAATGGTGATAAGATGACTATGTGTTTCTTATATTTTGTATGTATCTCTTGTGTCCCTACTTGCATCTCATTTTTTCCTCTGTTTTAATCGATATTGAAGAGTGTAGAATTCATCTAAATGGTGCTCTAGACTTAAAGAATTTAAACTCTGCCCTTTCTTCCTAAATAGGTCTGAATTCATCTATATGGTGCTATGATGTTGTTATGTGTTTCCTTTTTTCTCTTTCACCCCCTACAACAAATTCAAAACTGAAGGTTTCATCCACCTAATTTATCCTTTGTTCCTCTAAGAGGTTCTATCTACCAGACATTAGTTTCATTTGTTTTCAAGATTTGACTCCATATACCAATGGTATTTTTCCTTTTTCCCAACCAAGCCCCATTTTATACCCTATCCTCATCAATGATCTAGCCATTGTACTGATTAGATACCCTATCATTCTTGACTGAGCTATAAAGAGAGAGCCCTCTCTGTGTTGGAAGGGATATCATTCAGCCTGTAAGTTGGTTTATGGTTACCTCTGTGACTTTCCTCCACATCCAAAGAAATTTATAGAGTGTTAATAGATGGATTATCTTGAAAGCCATTTTTGGTGTAGACACATTTAATAACACCTTGGCCACCGCCTAAGTTGGCCAATATTTAAAATATATGTGGGAAACCTATAGGAAGCACTTGAAATGAAATGATAGGTACGAGTGTCCTATGATGATTCCAGAGAGGGAGTGGAAGGCCCTCATTGAGGATTCAGAAGAGAAGAAATTGACAGATGAAGGAAAAACATCGTCTGGTCCCAGAAGGTGAATTACAATTTCAATTCAATACCTTTAATTTTTTTTAGATCTAAATAAAAGTGTGGTATATATTAACATACTTGAAACTTTTTGATGATAGGTTGACTGACACTTCAAAGGAAACAAAAGCAAGGATTTCCAAATGTGGTCAGCACAGGCTAGGCCAAGGTGGCTACTTAAAGTTGCAATCACGAATTGTAAGTACCCAAACATCTTGTTTGTATCGCCTTCAAAATTTTAGGTAATTGTAGCCAATAACATTAAAAATACACACTCTTATGCAATGTAGGGTGATGAGTTCGGTACTTAAACCATGGAGGAAGACCTCCATATTGGTTACAAATATGGCTATAAAGTTGCAGTTGAACACCGGAAAATCTTGGGGCAGTTACCAAGAACCAATTTGGAGGATAAGGTAAATAAAATTCAATCCACATTAAACTTTCATTTTTAATATAATACAGTCATGTTTGATATCATCGATAAATTTAATGTGTTGCAACTTTGTTTCAATCAGGGGAGAAACACTGTCAACCAACCCAATAGTAGTATTGGAGAGCAGTGCGTTGATAGTGATTTACAACCAGAATATGGTTCTCCCATGAAGTCCCATTCCATTGGGGTGAATCCCCATGATGGTGCTACGACTAAGGCACATGACGATAATAGTATTTTAATCATATACTTAATAATTTCGTAGTTATACATTTTGTACTTCTAATTTTTTTTACTTATACATTTATGATTGTCCTTATAAAGTTCATGGTTTCAATGGTAGAGAATGTTGTACTTGAGGGTCATATAGTTGAAAAGGATCATGTGGGGGAAACCATTCTAACGGTGTTGACCAGTACACTAGCTAAATAATGACATTACAGGTGTTGTTTTTAATATTACTACACTAGTTCAATGATTTTTAAAAACCAACCATCTAAATTTTATATTTTTTTCTTTTGTAGGTGATGCCTGGTCACAATAGCCTCCATTACCCTGTGAGTACCGCACGAATAGGCATGCTCTGTGTGAGAGGACACAAGCACAATCAGATTTTGAAGAGCAACCAAAGAACGAAGACATCGATATTGATGAAATGCTTAGGAATTTTAGAGCTAGGAAGAAGAGGTCGGCTAAAACTAAATGATGATGTACAATATTTTAATAACTATTTATAAAATCTATTTTCTATGAAATACTTTTTTGTACCCATGTTGGAAAAAAATGAAAAATAGATGGTTCGTTCTTATGTTCAACGCAAATTGAAATAAAACAACTTTGTAGTTATTTTATCTTAGATTTCTTGCATAGCTTTACAATCACATTCTATCAATTTTGAATATTTTTAATGCATATTTTCTAGTAGAAAATAGATTGGGTATTGGGGAATTGAGAGTGATGTGAGGGGGGAGGGGGGCATAAGAGCTTCCGACTTCACGTGGTTGGCCCTGTTTAGTAGAGAATAATTTATTGGAGCCGTTTAATCTTGGAACAAACCTCCCTCGATCCAACAGAGCAACAACAAAGTCAATGTTGACTTCGTTGCTGCTAGTTCAAATCAAGGGAGGTTGTTTGATCCAATATTAGACGCGCGGCTCCAATAAATTATTCTCGAAACCAAGAGGAGCTCATTCAAGTATGTTCTGACACTCTCATAAAACACATCTTAGAGTAAATAATGCACTAGAAATATGACTTGTATTGATTTTGTAGATATTTATGGAGGTTGAATGATTTTGGAAGGCACTTTAAGATATTTCTTCATCGAGTGAGGGAAGCTCAGGACAAATAGAGGGTCATACAACTAAAGAGGAGCACGCAAGGGAAAGCATTCCAACTGTGTTGACCAATTCATTGGATCAGGTGTGATTGCTCCTTTCAACATAGTTTATATATCCATCAATTTTGGTTATGTTTAATGTTTATGAATTTTTATATGATTATTAAACATTTTATGGATGTTTCTTAAAACAATATTATATTTGGCTTGTGAATATACACTAACCTATATAGGGAAAGTCTTTCATTTATGTATGAAACAATCATTTTAAACCCTCCAAAGGGGTTTGTTTTACACTAAGGATCCCTATTATGGATTTTTTCTTCCCCTATTGAATCTCTTTTAAGGTTTCTATTATGCATGGTGCAATAGAGATTTTATCTTTACTATTTAAGGGCATGTCTCCTTTAAAGTGTCCACTCCTAAACCCCAATATGACCCTTTATGCCAATTGACTTATTAGAGCTACTACTCATTACCTTTTCAAGAATTGGTACAACATATTCCATGGCTAATGCCTCTAAAGTGATGGAGTTTCACATGGACCCATACTTGATAGGTTATTTGAACCCTAGTCACAAACCTTATAAACATAAACTTATTCACATTTTGGTTATATTTCTTGGGAGACTAGCTTGGGATTCTCCAACTCTCGAACTTTCATCTCAGATATCTTAGATTCAATTATTAACATCTTCAAGTTATCCCTTTGGGCAAAATCTTGTTAAATGAAGATTAATTCAATATCATGACATGGATCCCCTTTGAAATGTACTAATAATTTTTTAATGACGTCTTTTGACTCCCTAACCCCTGATTTCTTTCACCACACCTCCGTTGCAAAAGGTAAAGAATAATTTGTTGCAATATGACCATAGACATGACATCAGACACATCTAAAAGGAATTTTTTAGTAGTCCAAAAATTGAGTATGGACAATATGACCTACCACTATCTCTATACTCTTAGTTAATTCTTCACTAATGTCAACTTCTACTAAAATTCTAACCATTTTCTGATAGGTGCTTACCTTCTATCATCAATGTCTATCATTCTTCCCAATGAATTGTCTATTTCCTTCAGAACTTTGACATATCACATCTCCATGGGAAACCTTGGCAATTTAACCCATATCTACATTCTTTTAGCCGCCTATGGTCTAATATTCATTAGAGAGAAAACCAAATGGGCAAGGAAAGAATATATCCATTGGTTTAATATTCAACGTTAAGTAAGATAGAAAATGAAAAGAAAAACATTGATAACTTGCTTGAATCTATTATCACTAGTGGCGACAACCTTAATTCTAATTACACAATAAATTGAACAACTCATTTATAAAATAATATCTCCATGGGTGGGGACTACAAAATTTTAGTTTTGAAACAACCATTCATTTATACAACAAGTGCATTAGGGGTTGGGACTGTAAAATCACAATCCTAGACCTAATTGCATCCCTTTACAATATGCATTTCTTAGATAATGCTTACAAATAGAAATATAATGAAATAAGAGAAGGGGGGGAACAAGAAAAATCACTTTCTTCTACAAAGATAGTGATGCTATAGGTACATATTTAGTTTTTGATGGCCTCTCGGCTCTATTTCACATCCTTCTACTGCTAATTGTACTTGTAAATGATAAAAACTTCTCTATTATAGACTGCTAGGATGGAAACATGAGCCACACAAATGATATTATAATATTTTATTTCTCCACTAATGAGAATGTTTTCCTTTTTCTTTTATTAGATTTATTTACAGTGGGAGCCTTTTATCCCTCCTTGCAAATTCATAGCCAAATTTGGGGATAATTCAGAGCTACTATGTTTCCCCCTTAGTTGTAGTTACTTTCTTTGTAAATCATTACAATCTTTAATTCACTTGCTACCCAAATAACAACATTCCACGTGAAAAAGAATCAAAATGGTGAAGGGATGAGCTGATTTGGTGCTCTTTTGGTTTCCAAAACATGGTTTTAAAATCCCCTTTCTAGCGGGAACAAATAGAACTCAACACCTCCAATGCGCTTTTATAAAACTCCATTCCACTTTTTCATTAATATTAAACCCACTTAATTAATCTCTTACACTTTTTTAAAGTCGCTTTATGATGGTGCATATTGTAGGTTAAATGGTGTAATTCGATGAGTTCCTAACATAAAAAGAAATGAAATATTTTAATGCCCCAAAAGGGGGGCCACCTTATTTTTAATAAAGTAATTCATAACAATTAACTAACTTCATATAAAAACCACCGAGCATACATTTGAATTAGGAAAAATTAACAATTACCACCCATGTTTGTCAAAGTGATAACCCTATACTATATCTTATAATGAAACAAATAATGCAAAATAGGATGTGTCCTAGCCTTGGTCCACAGTGCAGAGGGATACATGCCCATGCTTTTACCCTGATATATAATGTAATATATTCTATTGGTGCACTCCAAAGGGCCTCTTCTCATCACACGTGAATAATGTGAGTAGTATGTAGCCGACCTACACCCATGGTTTCCCATGTAAATCCAACCCCTCTAATTTGTTTTGGACCTTCTAATTAGTTTAATTGAGGGTATCCATCCACCATTCATGGGGATGGAATTTATCGAATCCCCTTTTATAAACCACCTAATATTTTTGTGGGGATTATTTTGGATTACACATGGGCATTCCTTGATAAAAGGTTTGGCTGTAAACTTCATTTCACTGTCATGGGAATTGTAGTTGATTCTAGATCATGAAAGATTAAGGATAGGTTAGTCTTAGGTAGACTTATACTTTCCCCACAAGATTTTTCAAATAACATAGTAGATTGGGATAATTTTTCAGTATAAATTCATGGGAAAAGTGCCATTATGAAAACTACAACTGTGATGTTATCTTGCAATAATGTGTTCGATCCCCTAAAAATTGAGAAAAAAAATCTTCATGTCTAGACTTAAAGAAGCATGTCTCAGTTCCATGTTCGAAGAAACAAAACTTATTTTCTGAGCACACAAACATAGCCCATGTTCATAAATTTCCTACCACTTGTGTGCTCTGCATGGGGCTAAATGAACTATAACATTTGTATCCCTCAACCTTATCAACAATATCCTAAAACAATTTCTTGTTTGGTAGACTAGAGAGAGACCATTATCTAGTTGACATTTGCATAGAAAATGAACCAAAGAACCACTAAAAACACATGAATCCTTATTTTTTGAGAATTAGAATTCTCTATTTGTTGCATATGAAGTATGAATGACATGCTATCAAAAGAAATGCATAGAAGACATAGAGGTATTTCCAACAACTAGTTGCATGATAGTTTTTGATACCCCATAGGATATAATTTTTAAGCAGAATGGGAAACATGGCATCCTAGAGGGAAGTTTTTAATATTGTGTTTTTGTACTTCTAGAGGTCAAACTTGAGTTATGCTAGCACCATGACGTTCATTGATCTTAGAAAACATATCAAAGCTAATCCTTGCCTTCATAGGTCATTCTACATATATGCACAATTTGCCCTAAAGTGGGTTCCACTACATTTTCATACTTCTATAGCCTTGAAATGGATTCTATTAGCTCCAACATGATCAATGACATTAGAAACCCCATATAAGTCACTCTTTGCACCTAGAAATACTCATTTAACCTCAAAACACAATTTCACCCAAGGTGGACCCCATAAGAAAAAACCACTTTTAATACTTTTGCAGGTCTTAATGGGTTTTGTTGGCTCTAGTATGACTAGTGAACCCAATAAAAATGTCTAATCTAGTTCCTACATCCAAATATGTCATTTCAATGATTTGCAAATTTTGGCTTGAGGTGGGCCCCATGGGAAAAAGGCCCGATTTTGGGAAGTGATCCTTTTAGGTGACTACATCTGCTCCTTTTATGGGATCAATCCTTCGTATGAGGTGCTAAGAACCAAACTTTAGGGTGAGTATATCAATGTCTTAATCCATTGGGATATGGAGTAAAAAAAATTCTTCTTTTCAAACTTTGTATTTTAGGACAATGTAAGCTCTTTCTAGAAATAATGTTAGAAACAAAATTAGATGTGATAAAGGATGAAATAAAATGCAGAGAGTTGATTAAGGAAAATGGTAAACCTAACCTAACTAGAAAGTGGACCCACTAAGTGAAATGGAACTGCCAATGGAACCGTGTATGCAATTTGATAAAGCTATGAGACCCATGCATGAAGAGGTTTGATGGGATGGTGGATGACATTAGATTTTGAAATGAAAAAGGGTATGGAAATTCATCCTCAATGGCCATAAAATGTGTCCAAAAGGGGCAATAACTACTTGAAGAACAAAAAAAATTAGAACAACATTGGGAAACCTTGAGAGCATAATGGAAATGAGTGAGTACATAGGAAAACAATGAGTGAATTACCCATCTCCAATATTTGCTTTGCTACTACGTTTTCTAGAACGTCTCCATCCACATTTCAAATGGGTCTTCATGAAGAATAACTTCTTCAATGCATTCAATCTTGGAAGTATGTGTGAAAACAAATCAAATTTTCTCTTGAATACCTAATTTGCACTTTTCATTCATTGTCAAGGTATACAATTAGCTCTACCATATCTATCACCTTTATGATCATGGTTATTAGGAAAGACAAAAAATTCATTTTCTTGGAAATATGAGATCATCATATCTTACCAAACTTCAATTGCATAATAACACTCTTTTTCCTCTTTGTCATTGTTGTTTGGAAACTAAATATTCTCACAGTGAAGGTCTCTTTTTATTTGAGGATTATTCCCTACAAAATGCACAACAAGATATTCATCATCATGTGAAATGATATCTATCAATTCCTTATCCTTTTCAATGGATGGCTGATTTTACTCCTTCTCCATGTCAAAAAAATGATTTAATGGAGGTTAAAAAAAATTGAACTTACATAAATTTTGATCATATGAGGAATGGATTCACCAAATGGTTCATTACTCTCAAATTTTTCATGTTGGAATCCATTAGATTCTCAATATTCATAATTTAAGTAAAAAACATCTAATGAAGGTTGGAAAATACACTTCACTATGATTCCAAAGAGAAAAAGGCCCATCAAATAAAAAAACCTATGTGCTGGAAATTTTTCATCTTTCTGCATTGCATTCTCTAAATTAACATTAAAATCTAGTGAACATCAATCAATAACAATATCTCTTAAGAAAACAAGAGGTTAATTAAATAAATCATGAGTTTATAACCCATGTTCCATCTTCTTTGTTTTCATCATCTTTCTTCCAACTCCTTGCACAAGTAGAGGAGGGAAACCCATCACCAACAATTCTGACATTTCCTCCCTCATGTTTCACTAAAAAATCATGAGAAACCATCTCATTTCCAAACTCGACCAATACATGCTTGCTACTAACAGGGGTCCCAAAAGATAATTTCATGTGCTAGTTTCCATTCATATCTTTCAGAACAATATCAATGGAAACATCTAATTTATAAATAATGAAACTCCCATGACCACTATTCATTCTCATAGAAGTCTAATCAATCATATTTACATGGCATGCTAGCCCAGGAAGAATAGTGTCAATGCGAAGATAGTTGTTGAAGAGATGTGTGCTAATCTGAGCTCAATGTAGCACTATGACATGGATATGTAGTTTCCAGATGAGATACTTTTTCCTCAAGAACCACTACTTCCTCACCACAATTAGTAGATAATTGGTAGCAATGGAAAAAGGGATTAATTCCCTAATGGAGTCACTAATAACTTTCTAGCATGTTGAAAATTCTTCAATAATGAAAGATGTTGGGTATCATCAGTCACTAGGTTAAAACCCAACAAGAAAATGAACAATGGAGTTACCCATAGATTTATTGTTATATGCACAAGGAAAAATCGCTCCTCGGCAATGATGCCAGTTAATATGTTTTCCCCCAAGTTGTTCCCCTTTCTCACACAAGGCTCAATGCAAGGGAATAATGTGTAGGAGCACCTTCCTACAACACCATAGGCCTTTGAGCTAGTCCTTGAGCTATAGGAGGGGTACCCACAATTTATCCTAAAGTTATTATTCTTTCCTACCACACAAGAATAACTTAGTCTATGAATCTCTAACTGGATTTATTGCAAGTGTAGGATGGTGCATGGTGTTCCTCTACAATTTATTTAAAACAAAACAAAAATGTTTTGAGTTACAGTTTCGGGGTGACCAAGGACTTAGAATCGAAACAACAGGGAGGTTCAATAGGTTTCATCCATAAGAGTGATGTTTTGAACCAAGGGTACCATGATAGTGTTCTTCTTGACAAATAAATCAAATAAAATGAATAAATATGAAATTAGGAGGAGGCTAAACTACTCTTATAACACATATTAATTAGATAGAAAACCAAATGGGAAACACAAGCATAGATCTATTGGTTTATTCAACACTATGTGAGATAGAAAAAGAGTAAATGTTTGTTTTTTATTTATTTTTAAATACCAACAGGTCGTCGGTCTTCCGACGTCCCTACCATTGTTGATATAGCGTGAACGTTGGAGATATAGATCCCCCATTGGTCTTCCGACATTCCTCTTCCGACATCATGTGAAACGTCCCTCTTGTCACTGATATAGTGTCAACATCGGAGATACATGGCACCCCATCGGTCTTGCAATGTCCACTGCGGGTTCATGTTGTCACATGTCCGATGCAGTGGATGTCTATTTTACGACATCGTAAACATGAGAGATATAGGCCTATTGTCAGTATTACGATGTCCCCTATGGTATTGCAAGTGAGATGTTATGGCGTTGATATAGGCATATCGTCGATCTTACGACGTCCCCTGTGGCATCGCAAGTGAGACATTCTGGCATCATGGTTACGACGTCCATAGTGGGCTTGGACAGTGAAAGTAGTGATGACACGTGTCTGCTAGAATCATCGCACAAGTGACGATATCTTTGACATTGTTATAATGAATTCATGTGAAACAACATTTGAGGGGGTCTGATTTTTGTCATTCTCTTGACAATATAAAGTAGCAATTGTTATGAACACACCATTGGAAAATGACCCAAATGTACTAGTGATGTAAATTGTTTCCATCATAGTTCATAAGCTTAGGGAAATGCACATAAACAGTAAACTTTAAAGGAATGTAAATATGGAAAAGACTATCTAATAAATGAGTCATAACATTTTTTCGGAATGACTTAGATACCATATGCATGGCCACTGCTGTGATCAAGAGTCTATAGCCTCGACATGGATACATTTTAACCTATTTGGACGCTTTAATCTCATCCAATAGTTGTAAACACATGACAGATCAATCCTAAAGTTATTATATTTATTTTATGCAATGTTTTGGAAAGTAACTGAAGGCCACTACCCTGGCTTGGTAACCAGTTGATGGTATTGTCATCCATAGAGGCCCATGAAGGTGAACAAGTTGGCTTGTGATGAGAGATCTTATCTTTTAATCGTAACATTTAAAGCCATTACCCTGGCTTGGTAACTAGCAGTGGTAATGTCACTTTCATAAACTTATATGGTCATGATAGGTTGGCTCATGATGATACCTCCCATCCTTCAGTCTGAATAATGTATTCTTATTATCAACATACAGGTGATCCAACTATGGTGTATAAATCAATATTTGATTAAGAGATTATCTAGAGGATGGGGAAGCAGATCCAAATAGATCATTAAGAAAATGGATGGTGTAAGAAGTCTTAAGATTGATATGATTATCAATTGTTAATTTAGTTTTCCAGAGGATGATTCCCTTAAAAGTGAACTTGTTTAAAAATGATATTAAATATGCAAAGTGGGAGGAATAGGAACAATCATAGAAAAGAAATGACCAAGAGAGCCAAAAATATTTTTATTTCAAGACTAGAGAATAAACTATCCAGGGTTCTTTAAAATTCAACAATGGGTAATATCTTTTGTAGGATTCCATCATAAGGATCAGTCTTAAAATAGGTAGAGTGAAAATTCAGAAGGATAGATTAAGAAACTAGATGCAAAATGAACCAAAGAAATCCAAACAACAATTGAAAAAAAAATTAAAAATTCAACACACCGCAAACCAATATTTACATCTTGATCTCCTCCAAGGAAATCATGAAAAATATTTCTTGAAGACCTGACCATTCACTGAAAAGGTGTCCAACTATCCTTCCAGTGTTTGCAATCGAAAATAGCTAGGACCAGTTTTTCTATAACAATAAATGGTCCCATCCAGAGATTTTGGAATTTAGTGTGTTCTCCATTATCCTCATGAGATTTGTCACACCTAAGGACTAGATATCCTACGTTAAAATCGTTGTCAGAGGAATTTCATCAAACCAACACTTAATGATTTGTTTATGTTGATCAATCCTATGCTTGTCTTGAGATCTAGTCTCTTCTGATTTCAATAGGGAATTGATTTGATGGTCAATAGCAGGACATTCTTCTACATGAACTTTTTGGGATAACTTGAGTGATGGCAATAGAATATTAGGAGGAAGAATGACTTCTCTTCTATAAATGAGGAAAAAGGGAGAATTTATAATGGCTTTCTTGGCAATTACCCTATCAACCCATAATGCATTGAACATGGCGGTATGCCAATTTTTGTGATTATCAACTACTTTTGTTTTAAGGATTTTGATAATGTTCTTATTGGTTGATTCAACCAACCCATTACCCTGAGGGTAATATGTAGTAGAATAATTTAGTTTAATTCTCTTTTCCAAAGTATAAGTGTTTAGATCCAAAGAAGAAAAGTAGGATGCATTATCAAACACTAAATATTCAGGAATAACAAAACAGGTAATAATATGAGTTTCAAGGAACGATATCACCTGATTGGTATTAACCACTCATAGAGATACAACTTTTATCCATCTGGTGAAATAATCCATCACTGTGAGGATGAATTTATGCTGGAGGGATGAGGTTGGATTAATCATCCCAATGACGTCTAAGCCCCACTACTGAAATGGTGCATCGATTGAGATAGGTTGTAAAGGAAAAGAAACCTTCTTTACTATCCATGTTGCCTTTTGACATATTTGACATTTGTGAGTGATGGAATGAGTGTATGTAAACAATTTTGGCTAGTAATACCCAACCCTAAGTACTTTGTGAGCACTGGTGTCTCCTCCAAAGTGACCTCCTCCATGTCCTAAATGTATCTTAGTTAAGACTTTTTCAGATTCATCTTTTTCTAAACAGTGCAATAAAACTCCATTAGAATATTTTCTAAAGAGAATGTTATTGACAAGTTCAAAAGAAGCTCATTTAAGTATTAATGTTGTCCTTTTTCTAGGATCCATATGTTCTAGAGTGGTTTCGTATATCAAATAAAATTTAATATCGACATACCATGAATTAGGAGTAATTTGTCCACATGAAATTTCATTTTCATAACGAAATTGTTCATATGATAAAAAAAAATCGTAATGAGGTCTATTTAAAGAATCAACCATTAATTTTCAAAGCCCTTGTCCCTTAAAAATTTGGGTTGGTTTGATCTCGAGATTGTACTCTTGAAGTGTTATTATCCAATGAGGTATTTTTTCGTCGAGTTCCTTTTGGACTAACAAGTTTCTGACTGTTGGATAAGGAACAATGACTTTGTTTCTAGATTTCAGTAGGTAAGGTCTAAAATGATTAACTGCTTTAAAATCAACAAAGGCTTGTTGATCTACTGCTGGGTAATTTAATTATGCTCCTTTAAAGGAAGAACTCATGAATGAAATAGGGATTTCATGATTGTCATCATTTTTCTAGGTAAGCACAAGAGCATATGACCTGTTGAAAGAAAAAGTGTAAAGGGTGAAGTCTTTTGTAAGTTAGGGCTCATCAGAGACGAAGATTCTAGTATGGCTTGTCTAATAGCCACGAAAGCTTGATTTTCCTGAGGACCCCATTTGAAAATGATGTCCTTTTTTATCATGTTTTGCAATGGTATTACAATCTCGGAAAAACTAGGAACGAATCTTCTAATAAAATTAATTTTTTTGAGAAAATACTACATGGATTTCTTGGATGTGGGTGGTGACAAGTTAGCTATGGCTTGCGTTATTTCAGGATCAGTCATCATACAATTTTTGGAAACTATGAATTAAAATAGCTTTCCCTATTCAACAATGAAAATTGATTTTGTTGGATTCAGGGAAATGCCATATTTGTGGTAACGCTCTAATACGCTTCTCAAGTGAGATAAATGCTCTTCATTTCTTTTTGAAAAGACAGTAACATCATCTAGGTATACAAAAAATGAATGGTTTATAAGGCCATGAAAAGAAATGTCCATAGTCCTTTGGAAGGTATCCCCGACATTTGTCAAGCCAAACAACATATTTTGGTAGGGATAGGTACCCCACGGGGTTTTGAAGGTAGTCTTGAGTTGATCTGATGGGGAAATCAAGACCTGGTTATATCTTGAAAAACTGTCCAACAAGGACAAAATTTCGAAACCAGATACTTGTTGTAAAATTTGTTCCATAGGAGGAATTGGGTAGTTGTGTTTATCAGATGCTCGGTTCAAGTTACGAAAATTGACACAAAGTCGAATTTCCCCATTTTTCTTTCTTACCAGAACTAGATTAGATACCCATTGAGTATGATGTACAAGAAAAATAATCGTAGTGGTTAGTAGTTTGTTCAACTTTTTTTTTTACTGTGGGCTCTAAGTTAGGGTGCATTTTTCTTAGTTTCTACTGAAAATATTGGGTCTGTGGTTTCATGGGGATTACATGTTGTATTATATTGGGATCAAATGTTTTTAAATCCTCATAAGTCTAGGAAAATACATCTTTAAACTCTTTGAACAATTTAAGAAAAGATGTTTTTTCTTGTTGGGTGCAAACAATACCTAAATTAATGTTTTGGGGTTTATCGTGAGTTCATAGATTAAAGACTTCGTATTGAATTGAAGAACTGATCATTTTAAAATTAAAAAACCCTTTGAATTTATCACATAGATTATAAAACCTTCCTAACCTTAATCCATTTACGGATAGATTTTACCAATTTAGATGAACTTTCAATTGACGGCGAGTTAGGTATTATCGAAAAATTCCAAAGATCTTCATTGTGCACAATTTGACCGATTATTGCACCTTGGAAGGTGTCCTCCATGTGCAAAAAGTGGATAAGTTGTTGATCGTCATCAAATAATCGCCAATTAGTGATATTATCAGAGATTGACGGTCTAAATATTAATTCAACAGGAAAAGAATTAGGAGAAAAACCTTTAGGAGGCAACAACTTAGATGCTACGTTAGCTAGTAAGTCTGCTTCTGTGTTGCTGAATCTAGGAATGGAACTTATATTGAAAGCGAGAAATTTTTTCATTAAATTCCATACCTCAGTATGGTAACTCTACAGGTGAGAAGATACAAAATGAATGGCATTCCTTACCTTCTTAACTATGATTTCAGAATCTTCGAACATAATCAATGCTTTGACATGAAGGTCAATGGCCTTCTTGAGTCCCTGTAAAAGAGCTTTGTATTCTGCTACATTATTTGTACAATTAAATTATGTTCTACAAGAAATGAACATATTGTTACCTTTAGGGTCCATTAGTAGGAAACCAACACTGACTCCTTCATGTGATTTGGACCCATTGAAGTACAAAGACCAAAACTCATTATCCACAAAATTATCTACATTATTTACATTATTTACAACAGGTTTGGGTACCAAGACTTGGGTGCATACTGAAATATCAGATTGCTAATTTGAGTCTGCAACAAAAGATATTTTAGTTGCAAAGTTCCCAAAAAAGGTGTCTATGCCCTGATTTTCCAGAACAACTTCATTTAAAAGAATAAGCTCATTAGGGCTATTTAAATCTATCACAATGTATTTCATGTATCGCTAAGGATTTATTTTTCCTAAGGTTTTTCCTATGTTTATTAGTCTTTATCCAGTGTTCTAAAGTTTAGGGAGAATATTCCTCTAGGAGAATATTCTCTTCAGTTTGACTAGTTGAGTGGAGTCTAGATGTTGCATTAGTTTTGTCACCATGCAACATTGGGATCATCACCAACTAATGAAAAATAGACTTGGTATCATCACTAGACTAGTGCATTACCCATGATTCCCTGATCTCCTCCTCACTTCACTCCATTTCATTCAGTTAACTGAAGATTGGTAGACTAGTTAATTGAGCTAGGTGGCAGTTCACTCCCGTAACTGCCTGAGAGACTAGACTAGGTGGCAATTCACTGCCGTTATTGTTGGTGTGTGTCCAGACCACTTTATACCACCACTATGTCACATTGGATTCACCTCCATTGCACATTGGTTGAGTTATACAAAGTATATCATCTGTAAATTATTCATTATTCATTACGGTTAATGAGAATTATTTTATTCTTTCTCTCTTGCTTCTTCTTTCTCAATTTATCTCTGCAAATGTGTGTGGTATTTTATATCTATATATATTCTATGCAGTTTCAACACATTTACATGGTATCAGAGCTGACATAGTATTAAGAAAAAACTACACCAAATTATTTTTTGCAGGTACCAAAGATTGAAGATAGAGAAAAAATGGAATTCCCAAAAGAATTCATTCTTACACCTTACAATTACATTGCATGGAAGGAGAGAATAATAATGCATCTCCAAACTAGAGGATTGTAAAGGTTAACCTTGAATACAGAGAAAAAAATGACATCGTCCATAGAAAAATCCAAGTATCTAAAACGAATGGATGAAGCATTAAGAACAATTTGCAGTATCATTTCTCCTAATCTCTTTTTTCACATATCTTTCTATAAAACCCCCAATGAAGCCTGGACCATCTTGGAATGTCTCTTTGGAAAATAGGATGAGATGAGGGGACACATGCTCGAGGTGGAATTTCTCACATTAGATCCAAAAATCTTCTACAATCTCCAAGATTTCTTTACCAAAAACAAGGATTTACTGTCATAACTCAAATCTTGTGAGGTTGATAAATCTAAGGAGGAGAAACAAATGGTCCTCACCATTCTCTCCAAACTTGGTCCTGAATTCTCTGTGTTCTTATCCACATTCCATTCAGTCAAATTCACCTCTGGAGCCACCTGGAAGATTCCTTCTCTTGAGGAATTTATTGAATCCCTGGCACAAGAGAAAACCATGTTGATCAACATGGGAAAAATCAAAGTCCCAAAGGCGCATGCAATTAATGTGCAAGATGGAAGCCATAAATATCATAAATATAAAGATAAATTCAAAAGGAAAGCTCATGAAAATCCAAAGAAGGAAGGGTACTCAAAACTCTTCATCGATGCCTCCAAATCCAAAGGTGGAAAGGGAAGAAAAAGAGAGAAGTGCACATACTGCCATAAAGGATTCCATCTAGAATCCACATGCATGAAAAAAAAATAGATCTAATGACTCAAATACTTTATCAAGAAAACCTTGTAGATCGCATCCCCGAGGGTGCCAAGAAGAAGAAGAAAGAAGATCAGAATCCCGAGAAAGGAAATTCTAGCCATGTCTTGATTGCCATCAACTCCTCTCCCGATGCTTGGATCGTAAATTCAGGAGCATCACATCACATGGATGCCACAAAAGTAGTATATTATTCATTGGATGCATGAAAAGGTCCTCCTATTCTTATGGGGGACAACTCTCCAGTCAAGGTCACCCACAAAAGAAGGATTGAACTCACCAACGGAATATTCAAGAATGTGTTGCACGTTCCCAAACTTTCTGTCAATCCTCTCTCCATGTATCAAATGATGAATTATGGAACCAGAAAGAAATTCATATTAACACCTAATGCAGTGGACATCTATGACATGCAAACCAATTCCAGGGTTACTACCGGTGAGGTAAATCATCAATTTAGATTATATACATTTTTCTGAATTTATTGAACCATATTTTTCTTTACTGCTTACCCATGCTGATGAAAGTAGTAGGATATGGCACGAAAGGTTTGAACATTTGAATTTCATATATATGCAACAACTTAGCAATAAAATATTGGTTGATGGTCTACCAGACATCCATTTCTCCAAAGGAATCTGTGAGGGATGTGTTCTCGAGAAACACCCTCAAGATAAATTCGACAAAGGAAAGACTCAGAGAGATTCCCTTCCTTTAGATCTGATCCATAGTGACCTCATGGGTCCTTTTATGCATCCATCAATCAAAAAATCGAGGTTTTTTCTCATTTTTTTGGATGATTTCTCACGTTTCACATGGATTTACTTTCTCAGGAAAAAAATCTGAGGTCTTTCAACACCTCAAAGATTTCAAAGCCCTTGTTGAGACATAGTTCGGAAAGAAAATCAAAGTCCTCTGAACTGATAATGAGGAAGAGTATGTCAATCATGAGATCCATAATATTCGTCATGAGGTAGGGATTCAGTTGCAACACACAATTCCCTATACTCCGTAGCAAAATGAAGTTGCTGAGCGGAAAAACAGATCTCTAAAAGAGATGGCATCTTGTATGCTACATGCAAAATCACTACCACAAAGACTATGGTCCGAAGAACTTAATTTTTCAAACTACATCCAAAACAGATATCCCCATAGATATTTCAAGGATAAGACCCCCTATAAGGCTTGGAGCGGCCTCAAATAGGAAGTGACCCACTTTCTTATTTTCGGTTCACGTGCATGGACCCAGATTCCCTCTGAAAAAAGGAAGGCACTTGATCCACAGAGAACATAGTGTATCTTTGTTGGATACCCTGACGGTGTGAATGGATACAGACTCATTGATATTTCCTTGGACCAACTCATCGTTGAGAGGAGTGTCCAATTCGAGGAAAGTGTCTCGCATGTACCTCAACAACCAGATGTAGACACCTTCATTCTTCCACATGTATGAGATGATGAACATGCACATGCTGACTCTTCTTCAGACGAGAATTTTGATTCAGAGGATTCATATGATCCAGATACAGAGTCAGTACAGTCAAATGAAGAGTTAGTGCATCCATATGTGTAAGTTTTAAACCTTCTAAGTAAAGCAATGTATATAGATTCTTAAGCAATACAGAAATTAATCAATGGCTCATACACAGAGTACACAGAGATTTTATACTGGAAACCTTCAATCGGGAAAACCTTTCTTATTTTCATTATATCAAATTTCACCATTCGCCATACAATATATACAATTTTTTTAGGTATTCCGTAGATACCAAAACCCTAATCCATTAATCCAGGATTAATTTACAAATCCGCTAAAAATAGCAAAAACCGCCCCAAAAAAAATTTCAGGGCGCTGCCCCGGGCTACTGCCCGTTGCCGAACGCTACGCGTAACTAGGGGGGCATACCTGCCCTCCCCCTGGGACCCAAAATAGCAAAAACCACCCAAAAAAAAAAATCGGGGCACTACCCCGAGCTACCGCCCATTGTCGAACGTTGCGCATAACCAAGGGGGGGAATACCTGCCCCCCCCTGGGACCCCCCTAGGAGAGCACCCGGTGCACACGACAGAGCTCTAGGTGAAGGGATCGTCAAACGCAGTTGTCGTATCTGACACACCC
>SNQJ01S0012481.1:193710-206604 GCA_010110895.2 Picea sitchensis
AAAACCTTTCTTATTTTCATTATATCGAATTTCACCATTCTCCATACAATATATACAATGTTTTTAGGTATTCTGTAGATACCAAAACCCTAATCCCTTAATCCGGGATTAATTTACAAATCCACTAAAAATAGTAAAATCCGCTAAAAATAACAAAAACCACCCAAAGAATATCTAATGCAATTGTCGTATCTGACACACCCACACACACACACATGCAAAGAATATAACACATACCCAACAATATGAAGATGCAAAGCTAGAGAGGAGGCCCAAGTGGGCCCAGACTACTCTTTAGTGTGCAGGGGATATTGTTGGTGATCGAGCCGATACTAGGAGGACTCAATCTGATTTAGAGGAACCTCCTATTGCACTCACTTCAACTGAACCATTTCCCTCCATACATATTTTCTTGGTTCATTATTCATATCCACAGTCTTATGGCAAGGCTGATGGAAATCCCTTTTAGGAATCCGCCATGCAGGAGGACTACAACTCCCTCCTCGAGAACCAGACTTGGGATCTGGTTTCCCTTCCTTCTAGAAGGAAACTTTTCAAGTGTAGATGAGTCTACAAGACTAAGAGCACAACGAATGGACATATTAGCAGATACAAAGCCAGGTGTGTTTCCAAAGGCTTTTAGTAGGTGCATGGCATTGACTATGATGAGACCTTCACTCCAGTACTGAATATGGATTCCATATGTTTGGCACTTTCCATTGCAGCAACCCAGGGATGGGAAGTCCATCAAATGGACGTGAAGTATTCATTTCTTCACAGTGATCTCTCTGAGGATATCTATATGGAACAACCCCATGGATTTATGCAGGATTCCTCTTTGGTCTGTTGACTGAATAAATCTCTTTATGGCCTCAAGTAGGCTTCGAGGGCATGGTATGCCAAGATGGACTCCTACCTGTTGTCACAGAAATTTGTACGTTGTAAATTAGACCCGAATGTCTACATGCTCAGGATGACTGATTGACTTCTACTCTTAGTTATATATGCTCAAGATTTGTTGATCATCGGTTGCTCAACTTCAGCGATTTTTTCAGTCAAGAGGATTCTAAATGATAGGTTTTTGATGAAAAACATGATTTCTCTAGACTTCTTCCTTAGACTCGAGATCAGTCATGATGCATTAGGCATCAAACTGTCTTAAGCCAAGTATGCTCAAGATCTCCTTGAGAGATTTCACATGACAGAATGCAAGTCTGCTTCGACTCTTTTCCTATTAGGAGTCAAACTTGAGGATGGCGGGGACACTCCATTGTTTGACAACACACCATACAAACAACTAGTGGGGATCTTGTTGTAACTCATACACTCCAGACCAGACCTCTCCTATGCAGTTGGTGCAGTTTCCAGGTTCATACAGGAGCTGCATGAGATACACTGGAAGGTTGTAAAGTGTATCCTTCGATACATACATGGAACCATCACCTTTGGGATTCATTATACAGTAGACACTACATTAGATCTCATCATGCTCATTGATTCTTACTGGGCCGGCGATAGCACTAATCACAAGTCCACATTTGGTTACTCACTCAATCTTGGTTTCGGGCCTATCCATTGGTCGAGCAAGAAGAAAGTTTCCATTTCTCTATCTTCCACCGAGACAGAGTACTGAGGGGTATTTAACATAACCATTCAGGCTATGTGGCTACAACATTTTCTCACTGAGTTGGGAATTCAGTTTCATCGGTCGATCGTCATATGGTGTGACAACCAAAGCACTTTGAAGTTCTGTAGAGATCCAGTTCAGAGGCAGCGGACGAAGCACATCAAGATCCACATGCACTACATCCCAGACTTAGTACATGAGGGGATCATTGACCTACATTTTTTTCCTTCAGTAGAACAGACGGAAGACATCTTCACCAAGACCTTTACTGAGAAAAAGTTCCATTCTCTGCGAAGTCATCTTGGAGTGAAGGACACAGTTTCCTAGCAACTATCAGTTCTTCTTTTTACATACATTGTACCTTGAGGGGGGGTTTTCCCATGAGGTTTTCCCTCTTTCCTCACTTTATTTCAATGTATCTTTTGTATTTGGGTACCTAACATGGCCTCGTTGCCGGTACCCATTCTTTATTTTCACCATAATGACGTTCATGAGGGGTGTTGGAGTTACTTCACACACACCTAGGATTTATTTTTCCTAAGGTTTTTCCTATGTTTATTAGTCTTTATCTAGTCTCATAAATTTTAGGGAGAATATTCCTCTAGGAGAATATTCTCTTCAGTTTTCACTTTAGTTTGGCTAATTGAGTGGATTCTAGATGTTGCATTGGTTTGATCACCATGCAATATTGGGATCACCACCAGCTAATGCGCATTAGCATTGGTATCATCGCCATCCTAGCGCATTACCCATGATTCCCTGATCTCCTCCTCACTTCAATATGTTTTAGTCAGTTAACTGAAGACTGGTAGACTAGTTAACTCAGCTAGGTGGCAATTCACTCACGTAACTACCTGAGAGACTAGACTAGGTGGCAGTTCACTCTCCTAATTGTTGGTGTGTGTCCAGATCACTATAGACCACCACTATGGCACATTGGCTTCACCTCCAATGTGCATTGGTTGAGTTATACAGAGTATATCATGTGTAAATTATTCATTATTCATTACGGTTAATGAGAATTCTTCTATTCTTTCTCTCTTGCTTCTTCTTTCTCAATTTATCTCTGCAAATGTGTGTGGTATTTTATAGCTAGATATATTATGTATAGTTTCAACACATTTACAGTTAAAAGGTAACCACGGGTGAGACCAGTCTATAACAAAGTAACCATTTAGCTGATGCGACCAATATATTCTCATAAACATGCCATATACTTCAAGAATACCAGATACCACTATATCGATAGTTTGATGTACTCTCGGGTTGGAAGACAACCTAATGAAGACATATGTAAGTTCTCCAACCACTTTAACATTAGTTCTATCAAGATGAATTATTTTGATTTCAGATGGTTTAATATAAGAATTGATTTTCTGATAGACAGACAGAGGCATCACATTTGATGAAGCCTCAGAGTCCTCCATGCAATTATGTACATTTCTATTATAAATTTCAAATGTTAAAAGGAAGGGTGAATGTTTTACTTATTTCATTGTGTGGTAGTAATATTTGTAGGTTGTTGAACTTTGATAAATTAAATTTAGGATGTTGTGTGAAATACCATGTGGAGGCATTTCCCTCAAAGGTATAAGGGAATAGCCTACATACGACATATTTGTGTTCTCAATTCCTTAGCCTAACAACCAACATGAATTTATTTATGTCGTCTTCCACTGACTACTTAACATCAGGATCAAACTTGGGTAGCCACTTTTTGGGGTGTTTTGGAAAAGGGTGGTGTGGTCCTAGTACAACAACAACATATTGATCAAGCCAAGGCCTGGTAGGGTTGTTCTGATTTTCTATCTGGGTTGAGGTATTTGAGGTGTGTGAAGTTTGTGAATATTTAGATGAGGAAATTTCTTCGTTAGAGGATTCTCCACTTGACCAAGGTGGGGAAGAGTCAGGTGGTGAAGGAGGAAAATCAGATCCTCTGACACCTAAGATGAGAGATTATGTAGTTGGTGATTGTGATTCAACTATTACTAATTGATCTTGATAGAAGGGTTGATTGTTCCATCTTCAAGGTTAGTTTCATCTTGGCATGTTAAAATGTTGTGCAACCTGTAATTGGGTGTACCAATCATAGGGGAGTTTTCTTGGAAATTAGGTTGATATACTTTATCATCGAGATTTCTAATTCTTTCCGATCTTTCTTCAACTCTTGCTAGCACTCGTTGTGAATTTTCAAGCACTTATTGTACTTTAGGGATGAGAGGGATAGGAGTAGTGCGGTCGAGTGAAGTATGTGAAGTGTGAGGAAATGGTTTGTGAATAGGCTTAGTTTGTGATGAAGTAGCTATATCGGATTCAATAGTACGGAACAACTACAGGTAATAATTGGAGAGCGGTTTTTGGCCTCCTTTTGCGATCAATGTTCAAGTGGCCCTCCTTCTAGCACCATTTTTTGATGAGCATATGAGACCACTCGTCAACTGAGATGGAATATCCTAGTCTGAGGTCCTTAGAGAAAGAACCAAGCCATTTAAGTTAGCTATCCCTAACAGGTTTAACGACTCCATTAGTCAGTAAAAGATCTATCCTAAAAATATGGTACAGGCTTTCTATAAATACTAAATACTAACTATCAGACTCATAGTATCTACAATGATCACTAAATTAGATTAATTACACTTTTTACAAATTTACAAGATGTAAAAAGGTACAAGATTTCCTAAAAATCTTGTGAAAAAAGAGAATTTTTAATATATAATGGAACTAAATCCCAGGAAAATCTAATTTAAACAATATCTATAAATAACAAAAGAAAACAAATAATTCAAAATTTAATTAAACTAAAACAATAATATTCAAATTAAGCTAACAATCGAACTAAACAAAATGCTTTTGAATGTAAGTTATGACAAGGTTCATTCGACTGATCAAAGCATTTGAAATAGACCGTTACAGTAATAGATTTACATTCAAACACACCACAAAACCGAAATATGCCAAAGAACAATCACTAACCTATCCTGATAAGGAGCAAAGCTGCAATCTAATGGTTGAATGCTTCCATATAGATATTCCTTATATTGTCCACATGTAAGAAGAAATTCTCTGACAAACAATATTGCAATTCAAGTCGAACAAAATTCTGAAGAAAGAAATTTCAACAAAATAAAATATATTTGATACAGATAGGGTCAAGTTTATTTGAGTTTCTCTTGGATTTGTTCCTTTTTACCCTGGACGGCCTACGGACTTGCATTTTATTTTGAAAATTGAGATTTCCCTTATCATTCTGATTTTCGCCTTCCTGTAGATGCAGCTTCGAGAGGTTTCGATCAAGAAACTTGACAGAATATCATGTCAAAGGTCGAATTCCTCGCACTTGCTCGGATTTGATCAAAGATTTATTTTTAAGTCTGGTCATAATAGCCTCTATGTCACGACATTTAGGATGAGTTACATGTCCCTTAGTCATGCTACGAGTAATACCAGGAGTAGATTGGACGACTAGAACCCTTTTAGGATTACTTTGATTCAATTCATCCAGAGGTATATTGTGAGAATCAGGGATAGGGTTCAAAAGAACCTTAATCTTGATCCCCTCATTGTTCAAATCTGAGACAGTTAGGAGGGTTCCATTTTCAACATCATGTTATACATTTAATTTATCATATACCCTAGATGATTTAGGGTCCTCAGAATATCCTTGCACATGATTCTCTAGAAAATTATTTCATATAATAAAAGCGTCCCAGGTATCCCCCATTCGACCAAGTTGATGTTCGATCAAAATTTAGATTAAGACATGGTTGAGCAAGCTAGGCTTAGGGTTTCGTGATTCTATTTGATATAATTTTTGCCATATTGGATAAAATTTTCAACAAATAAAATGGCAAATTTAAATGAAACCCTAAAACACCATGAGTAACCAAATGTGAAAATAAAATACTAAACCATATTGACCCTCACATGTGACAAACTGTTTGATCACATATATTAAATTCTGCCATTTTTTCTTAAGGAAATGAACATACATACCTTTGATGTTATAACTCGAATGTTTTGATGCCAATAGTTGCTTCCAGGGTATGTTCCTAACCGAATCATTCTTAAACCACTTCTTGTCGTCAATGGGTAATCCTGTAGCATCATGGGGTAACATAAGATGTCTTGAAAAATATTATAATATGATCATAAGTGTAATGAATTCGAGACTTTCTATATGCTCATAAGAACCTAGTTAAATTTTCAAATATGATCAAGATTTCAATGAGGGTTTGGAGACTATGGTTTAGGTTGCACCTTTAAGAGAAAGCCATAATTTTCGATGAGAATGATATAGTGGTGATTATAAAATTATAACTAAAAAAATTTATTTATCACTTTGATCAATTTCAAGGTTACAATATGACATTGACATAAAAAAAAAAATTAAAGATTTAACACAATATCATTGTCCAAGATGATAAATAAATTATGAAAAATCAGTCAAGAAAGGTTGGTACTATCACTCTTGAATTAGTAGACTAAGGTTAACAGAGAAACAAGTCTTATACCAAGTGACCAAAGTGATACAAGAATCATATAAAGATCTAAATAAATACCATTTATCCATGCAACAAGTGAAGTTTGGATGAAAATACTTTTTAATTTCATGCTTCCAGTCATGAAATTAAGAATCATTACGATTTCAAACATATTGAAGAGAAAGTGTATAATAAGGAGGGTTTGCATGTACTTTCCACGTGAAAACTAAACATCTAAATGCCCAACATAAAACATTGCAAAGNTTAATTTCATGCTTCCAGTCATGAAATTAAGAATCATTACGATTTCAAACATATTGAAGAGAAAGTGTATAATAAGGAGGGTTTGCATGTACTTTCCACGTGAAAACTAAACATCTAAATGCCCAACATAAAACATTGCAAAGAAAAATAATCAACACATTGTAACATTGGGAAGGCTTGATCAAAATTCTAGCAAAAGTAAATATAGGACCATCCAATGAGGATTACTTTTGAAGGGTTACCTTTCATTTTAAGATCAAAATGAAAGGGTGTTGGTTGGGAGGCCAACAATACTTCATATATTTGCATAGTTATTTCTCGAGCAGTGCACCAATATTCATATACTTTTGAATAAATTTCCTATAATACCCTGTGTGACCTAATGTAGCGCACATATTCCTAACAGAAGTGGGGGCCACCATGTCCAATATCGCAACAATCTTGGATTAATCCACCAAGATTCCATCCTTGCATACCACATGCGCAAGAAGCATCCAAAATGGTGTACAAAATATGCACTTCTTCATATTTAAGGAAATATGGAACTCGCAACATCTATGCAACATCAATCTCATGACTTGCATATGTTCTTTTAACAGGATGAACATTCTCCAGTCATCCAGGTAAACTTCCAGGAACATGTTATTAAAATATTTAAATATTAAAACCCCAATTTTGGAATATATCAAAGGTGCATTCTTCAACTCAAATGACATCACCATGTATGCAAAGGAGATCCATTCTATCATAAATTCTCTCTTGGCTTGATCCTCTTCAACGATCTAGACTTGGCGATATACTAAGAAGACATATGTGAAGGAATAGGCCTCACATCCACCCAAATTTTTCAAAACTTCATTGGTAAAGGGAGCAGGGAATGGGTCATGTACACATGTGATTAAGGTTACGCGGGTCGAAAAAAAATCTTATGTGGCCTATCTTATTTGGATACACCACCATTGGATTAATCCATTCTGGATCTTCTACGGGAACAATGATTTTGACATCTTGCATTCGATCCAACTCCTTGTGCACTTTCTCCTTATAATTGGTGTTTAAGCGATAGGGTCTCCTTTTCTTTGGTTTAGCATCTAGCTCCAATTGAATTTTCATGGCCCTAAGGGATCTTGTGATTCCCTTAATTTCTGAGAAACTTAGGGGAAACAAATCCTCATACTGCTTTAGTAAATCTACCACCTAGGTTATGGTCTTCTTGTCCCAATAATTCCCGATGAAAGCTTTATTTGGTGCTTCTTTGGTGCCAATATTATGTTTATTTCTCTTAATTGGTCATCCATAGTCCAATGTAGCCATCTCTGAAGCATTCCCTTCCAACATGGTATTGCCCTCGATTCATTGATCTATATTCCCCTCGAGTCATCCTCATCAATATCATTGCTTTCAATTTTCCAATAGTGTGCCACCTCTTTCATATTTTTGATATTGACTTGTTGTAGGCACAAAGAATCTTGGCCATGACATCATTCAGTTGAAAGTGAAAGATGAAATATCTAATTCACAGGAGGGCCTCTTTCTGTGTTGGGATTCACACATGAAATTGAATGTCATACAAAACTGTGTACTTACACTTCCCCTATCCACTGTTTTCCTTCTAGTTTCCTCATGAATGCACTAGCTTCTAGGGACCATTTCCATTGTGTGGAAAAACCATCTCTGGCACAACCATCTCTGAATCCTTCCCTTCCACCATTCTCTCACCTCAATTTATTTGATCTATATTCCCCTTGAGTCATCCTCATCAATATCATCGCTTTCAATTTTCCAACAATGTACCACCTCTTTCAACTTTTCCATAGGCTTGTGATAGATGCAAACAATATTGGGTGAGACATCCTTCAACTAACGGTGAAATATGAAATATCTGATTCACAAGAGGGCCTCTTTCTGTGCTGGGCTTTGGCCGTGAAACTGAATTTCATACAAAACAGTGTACTTACACTTCCCGAGTCCACTATTTTCCTCCTGGTTTCCTCTTGAATGCACCAACTTCTAGGGACCATGGAACCATTGTCTGTGAGGGATGTTCTTGGTTGTCCAACATTGTTCACAATAGAAAATATACTCTTGGGAGTCTCTAGTACCCCTATATCTTTTTTTCCAGTTCAAAGTAAGATATGCGTTTGACACTGCCATTATGAACTTGACCACCACCTGCGCCAAATCCTATATGTTCCCGTGGTGTGTCACCCACCAATGCGCAGGTGTTCCTCGGACTACTACATCAACTTCCTGTACCCTTTGGTCCTTCAGGACCACTTTCTCCATTTGCGCTAATAATATCTCCAATGGACCTATACCATCAAATCTTGGTGCATCACATAATTTGGAGCCAATCTAGTGTACTACTTTCGTTATCCATGCACATATCCTAGTAGAGACTTCATATATCTTATTTTTCCATCCTTCCATAGAATCTTCTAAGTCAATATCATATGTCTTCACACTTCTCCAACTCATCTCCCCATATATTGTGATATTGATGTAATCCTCTCTGCTTCCTATAATTTGATAGATGTTTTCAATAATGGATTTCTTCTCATCCTCATCCACTGGCTCATTGTATATATTTCCTTCATTAAGATATAATGGCCCGATCACATGCAAAGTGTCCATCTCAAGAGACATCTGCCTTTTCTTCAAATCCAACACGACATTGTTGTCAAATTCTTAGTCAATAACAAGTAGTATGGGGTAGGGATCTCATTCATCCATGATGTCAATCACCTCAAAATATACCTTAGTTTTCACCCCTTCAATGTTCACTTCCACCTTTTCCAGTCAGCCTATAGGATAGATTCTATATTGATTATCCCGCCTCAATTGAATGGGGGACCACACCAAGTTACACCTTCCCATCAAATCCCATGATTTATTTGGTAGGATGTTCACATTGGATCCCAAATCCAACATGTCTCTATCCATCTCATAAATTCTGAGTTCTTATGTCATCTTGAACTCTCTTCTTTTGCACTTCTTCTTGCTGACCTGACACACATCCCTTTCTGGTAGTGGGTAAGATATGGCTACAATTGTTCCTTCCTCCCATATACAACTTGTTAACATGTGTGTCAACTTTATTATATCATTAGGATCACTTAACAACTTCAAACAACAACACAAGAAGTTACTTACTTGGTCTTCTACTTGTCATTCATGACCAATGTGGCATAGTGATTCTTCTGGCGATGTGTGCCTCAACTCCTGCGCACATGATCCTATATTTCCTTATGTTTGACCCATCACACTTCTTCATGCCTTCGGGTTTCTTCCAGTGACCTCTGGTTCGTGCGTTGTATCTCTTCATGCATATGAGATTGCTCCAAAGACTTCTTTGTGGCATGCTACAATTATTCACAGGCTCATAATTCCTCTAGCAATCTTTATGTGTTGAGTTGTACTTCCTCGCATACTTAAGATTCCTCTAGTGACCTTTGTGTCATGCACTGCATCTCTTCACAATCCCTATCCTCTTCTAGAGCCCTCCACACATCACGTATAAACTGATTCTGTTGTGGAGAATCAATCTTGGGACGGGATCGTGTTTCTTTATTGATCTTCCCTTTTGTTTTATGGATTGAGCATTATCCACACTCCAAGTCAATTCCCATTTTAGATCCTCCTCAGTTTATCACCTAAACATCAACTTCCTCATCTTTATTTTGGTTCTCATGCAACTCTGTAATTACCATGTTGCATCGTGTCTTCCTCTCTTCCCACTTCTTCAACAAGTCGAGGAAATCCTCATTAGCATGCTTAGTACTATAGAAATACCCACAAAGAGCGTGCGATTTGTTACAAAATATTGGAACTTGGCCTATATTGCCACAATTGAAATAAGTGGGTGGTATTCCTCCACCTTTGCCATGTCCTCATCCTCATCCTTGTCCATATCCATCTCCAGGGCCTCCTTGGTTTCCACCTCTTTCTAATCCTATGCAATTACCACCTTTATTCCCTTCCTAAACCCATAAGATATCATTAGTGTGGTCTCACATCAACTGATGTGATAGGAAATTGTTCACATCATGCCCCATGGATTTACAAAACTTGCAAAATAGAGTATGGTGAGTCTTTTGATATTTATCTAGTGTTGGGAAGTAGGGAGGGATATGTCCCCATTGTATAGAAATCTCACACCTTTCAGGAATGGATTTAGAACACCCATAACCAAGTAATTTCCCAATGTACGACATTCATTTTTGTGGTGACATTCTGACTGGAACGTAGTACACCACATGTGATCATGCACCACTTTGGTATTTTCCATATCTTGCAACTACAATGTCAAATTTGTTAGCTAGGACTGCACCTGTGCCAATCTTGTTGATGTCTCTAAACCTACTGGCATGGATTCGAGGCACATCACAATCTCCATTGCCTCTACCTGGGTTGTCACCTTTTATTGGGTGAATGGAACTCATATATGGGGGAGTATTCCTACAATGAACCATTCCTTGTGATGAACATATTGGATATGGAATGTTAGCATATCTAATATTATCTTGAACCACTGGTCATCATCCCATATGGTGTCTCTAGTTTGTTGCTTCATTTATTTGATTTCAGTAATGCACTGTGATTCTAAATTAGGCTTCAGAAACTCCCTAAGTATATCTCTCTTAATTTTTTTCAGGGACCTCATATGTCCTATTGGCATAGTATCCTTATACTTCATGTACCACATCAGAGCTTTGTCTCTGAAAGTGGCCTCCATCTGTGCAATCTTTGATGCTTCATATGTGATCCTCTTCTCAGAATATATAGCCTCACATGTGAAAAATTGTTTAAATTCATTGTCCTTACCAGTCCCATGGAACACGAGTAGCGTCAGTGTTGTATCTTGATTTTCCATTCTCAATCTAGGACTATTTTCTCTTGACTAGATACTAGTTGTTGGTGATGTTGGTACTACGACTCTTCCCTGTGAAGTATTGTTGACTTCATCTTCTTCTTCACTCATATCCTCTCTTCTTTATTTTACTACTCTTTCTTCCTCTACTCCTATCGCCACATTGTCTATTGTTATTTCTTCTTAATTACAAATGTGCAAGGGGGGTAGTTCAAAGAGGGGGGCCTTCCATATTCTCTCATCATTTCTTGTGAGGGATCCTAAAGAGCTTCCTACATGCATCCATGCAATACCATTCATTATACCTAAATCCTCTTCCCCTTCCCGTAGGGGTTCTTCACCATCCTCACCTACTTCAAAGCCTCTACTTTGCACCTCATCTTCCTCCGAGGTTGTGACATCTCTCAAAAACCAAGGGGATCTGAATTCATCTTCACCCTACTACCACTACTTATGGTATCTTCATTGGATACCCTAATACTAATGTCATGTCTCTTCAATGACTTATCTTCGTCTGTGCTTCTCTCTAGTACAACACTCTCTTCCTCAAATACTCCTGGTGTAGTCTCCTTCCCCTTCATTCTGGGTCTAACCTCGTCTTTCACCCCCTACTACCTTCTTTCCTCTCCTATATTCTACTTTCCTCCTAAGTTCAACTATTTTTACATATATTTCATCTCTTTCTCTCCTCTTCTCTTCTCAGACAATTCTCTCCTCACCTCATCTGAAAACATTTTGGGTCCTCTCAACATATCTATCTCCTCTCTCTTTTTTTCCCCTTATTTTCGTCCCCCTTTCCACCAATGATAGGGGTTCTATTCAACCATCCTATCTGGCTCCATGCACATCAATCCTTCATGAACAAACAAAATCTTGATCCATAATGAGATTTCTTCCAAAAGTCTTGATGGGCCCCTGAATTGTTATCCTTTTGATCATCCTTTCCTTTCTAAGACATCTCTTCCATATAACTGCTCTATTTTTGCACCAAGGTACAATTCACATATTCTATGATATTTTACAATTATTATTGCATGTCTTTCATAGAATTTGTTGTTTCTTTACACTAACATTTTTATGCAACAAAGATCTACAAAGGCTGCAACTTCCTTGCTGCGATTCCAAAAGGGGAAACACCATTGTTGCAGTTCCAACCAACATATCAGTTGTTGCAATTCTGATCGACATATCAACTACTACAATTCTAACTGTTATTTTCGTTGTTTCTATTCCAAGACAACGAAATTTCCAAAGACCCACTTCCCGACATCCCAGATGGAATCAATTGAGCTGCAATTCCATTACTGAACAACAGTTGTTGCACTTCGACATGTGACGATTTTATTGATGTTGCAGTCCTAAAAATAACACTGCCAACACATCAACCACATCATGACTATTCAAATAGGTGATCAACAACATAAAAACATCTAAATTAAGATGTTGGTTCATCCATCGAATCAACAATGATCGACCTTTCCTAGAGATAGAAATAATGGATGAACAACCTGCTCCACATGGCTATCCATATGTCTTTTGTATGGTTTATATTATGAATGTATTATGAAAGGACCCGAGCTATTAGATCTCAGGGGGGATAATTTTTTTTAATTGTGCATTTGTTTTTGTACTTTACACTTTTCATAATATAA
>SNQJ01S0012482.1:9205-59383 GCA_010110895.2 Picea sitchensis
TCCGCTGGAGGGAAGAGGAACCATTATCCCTTTCTACAGCGTGTGCTTTGGTTTTTTGTTAATAGATCAAGCCTTGAAACCACTGGGAACTCCCTTGTCTCACGTTTGAAGTTTTGTTTATGGTTGTAATGTTATTTGATTTTCAGTTATTAGGTAGATTTTATTTCGTTTGGTTTTCTATTCTCTGTTAACCCATTTTGATCCACAGCAAACCTGTTCTGCCCTGCTGAGCCCAACAGGGCATGCTAGTGCTCCCATTCTTGCTCACCCGGCGACGATTCGAGCACGAACAGCAGGTTGTGAGTTTGATGGAGATGACTTGGATCAGAGATCAGATTTTTATCTTCCCTATTCATCTGCATTGAAAGTAGTGTTTTCTTTCCCAATGAGGAAAGTGCATAGATTGAGCCTGTTATGGAAACTGATTTTCCTCACAACCCTTTCCCTCAAAGGCCTGGGTATGAGCAGCCTATGTTTGACTCATATGATGATGTAGAGGATATTCCTGTCCCTGAAATGGATGTTTTGGGCAGCATGGTTTATGATGAAGAAGTTATTTCAAGCACTGACTATGAGCAGCCCATATTTGATGAATATCCCAGTGAAGAAGAGGAGAGGCTAGATATGCAGTTGTTCTCTTCTCCAGCAATCATAAATTAGTAGTAGATTGAGGAGAAGAGATTTCCCACAGGTCCTATCTATGAGGACTATGACTCTGACCTGTGGGAGAGCCAAGAGGAGGAACAAGAAGAGAAGCAACAGGGGCATTTTATCCCCTGTCCAAAGCCTACCAATGAGCATCCACAGCCTGAAAACAGTCATCCTACACCAGCCTCTCACCCACCTGAGCTTACCGGAGAGATTCAACCATGTGTGAGAAGCTGCGTACCAGAGGAGGTTGTCCCTCACCCATTTTCTGGAGTTTTCCGTTGGTCCTATGAGCCTATGAAGGAATACATGGAGTTGTATTTCCTTCAAGATTTATAGTCGCCCAGCTTCATCCTAACCTCATCCTTAGGATGGAAGCTGATGGATGTAATTGTTCCACTGTCACAATTACATCATCGGCCAATGATCATTGATAGAATAGGAGTGCTTCCATTCAGGAAGTTACTTGATTGGCTATGGTGGAATTTCACTTTCACCTAGCCCCATGTAAAGGATCTTGTTAGTTTAGGACTGTACATAAATAAGCTCTTTGAGCATGCATGTTTTTTTTTTTTTCTTTTACCTTTCAGCCTGTATTTTTAATAGGATGTTTTGAGCTTGACTCCATAACCCAACAACAGGCACTGGAACTGCAAAATGAGTTCTTAGAGCATCACAGGGACGACTCTATCCCCCATGGAGCCTAATGTTATCACTAATTCTTGTAATGGGGTGTTTTCCTCATTGGATTGGGCCTTGGGATGGAAAAATGCAAAAGAAATGGGTCAAAAACAACTTATCCAAAGTTGGCCATCAGGCGCATGTGAGTTAAAAGGTTCGTGGATCTGGGCGGTTGTGATCTGTGCGCCCAGATGTATGGACGAGGTCCAATTCTGGACCCCCTCCCTGTCATTCTTCCTTTAACGGGGGGTGCAGAATGAGCGCTAAGGAGCGCATGGATCTGGGTGGCCGAGACTTGCGCGCCCAGATCTACAACCCATTTTAAATTTCGGNGTGCGGGCCCCCCTTTGAACCCCTTACCACTTCCTTACCCCTTACCGCTTCCTTCTCCCTTACCGTTTCCTCCTCCCTTACCGCTTCCCTCTCCTCATGCCATCTGTGTTCCACTAAAGCTCCCGCCTACCAGTCACATCCCTCTGTCCCTTTTCCCGTCTTCCCTATCCTTCCATCTGTCCTCCACTCATCATTCTCCTAGCCTATAGTCGCCTCTCCCCTACCACTTGTGCCTTTCCTCTCTATGTCACTTCCCCTTCCTCGCTCCACCTTTCACTCATTGACACCTGCCCCTCCTCCTTCCATTTCATCTCCGTCATATCATCATGTATCCCCGACCGAGCGTGCCCCACCACATTTTACCTTCTTGCCTCAACCTCTCGCTTCCTGCCACCTGTCTCCCTTGTCCCCTCCACCTAGCCACATTTTTCCAATTTTTCTCGCACCCATCGCCTCATCCTCGTCCACCTAGCCGTCCCTACCAAAGTCCATCTCAGCTCTAGATGGCGAAGTGAGAAGGCCTCCATGTCTCAAAGGTACAAAGTTGATCGGGCCTTTTCGGATCCCGAGAAAGAAGTTATTAAGGTAGTTGACGATGGTTGAACGTCGTCTCCTACCATAAATAGAAATCCGGGAAAAGATGAGCGTAGAGGCAGACTGTCAGTCCTTTCTGACAGAGATCACGTCCGATAGACGACTGCATGGGCATTCTGCCCAACGTCCGCATGCACAACTTGACAAGAGAATCTGAGCAACTTAAAGCCTTAAATGTATGACAAGATGGTGGCTCAGACAGTCTGAACCAATCTAAGTATATGTAGGCATTTTTTCCATTTTTGTTGGGATCGTTGGTAGAGCTAAGCTCCCTGTTGTATAGTTTTAATGAAGCACCGGTTTTCACTGGTTATGTATCAATATGTGAAATTTCTCGTCTAATGACAGTCAGTTTCTTATTCCACCTGGTTTCCATCTAGTGTTGAAAGAATTTATGATTGACTGAGTCACATGAAGCATTGTGACAATGTTATATAAAGGTTTTATTCTAACATTGTCATGATTTATTTCAATGTTCTTGTGTTTAAATTCTTCCTCTTTGGGTTGTTGGAAGCTTGATGCTCACAACAGACCTTTGCACTTTCTCACAGATGTATTCCTTCTTCTCACCTTTACTGCAACCTACTGACTGAAGTTATATTAAGACCTCACCTGTCCATGCATAGCCTCAATTCATAATTCTGAGTTAAAACGATATTGTATTGAGTTTACTCACAGTCGATCACCCTTTATAAAACCAATCGTGACATAAACTGATGTGCGTCAGGCTCTGCTCCTGCTGCAATCTAGGAGTGACTTCTGACGCTAACATTTTTTGTGCCGTTGTCGGGGATGAAGTTGAATATTTTCCCCGGAACTGAACGACATTGAGCCTCTGATTCTGAAGGTGCATCAGGCATCAGAGCCCTTGAAGATTGCTACTATTCACCTGGTGACTCCATTAATGTGAATCCACTGGCGACTCCATTGTTTCAACTGTGGCTCCTGAGAGGTAGACACACAAGTTCCACTCCACAACTACCTCTAGCACACCTGAAGCTCCCTAAAAAGAGCCACATTGTAAAGATTCAGTTTTAGATGGTGAACTGAAGCTGGGCACATTGTTCTGACTCATTATCTTTCACAATGGTGAGTCCATTATGCAGAATTTGTTGGAGACTCCACTAAGGGAGACAAATCAAAGGGGCTATGGAGGCTATCCTGGCCAAATAGTTTTCCCCCTTCGATTTCTCAGCCTTAGCTGGTTATCCCCATCCAGTGTCACCTATAAATGAATGGGATGACTATCTTTCAAGGTTCAAAGGCAGCGAGCATGATCATCCTGGTGAGCATCTGTTTAATTTTCATATATGCATGCTTGAGCACAACTTTGTTCCCCAGGATGTCTTGATGAATATTTTCAGGTTCTCATTGGAGAGAGATGCCTGTAAGTGGTTTTACTCCCTGTCCCCTACTAGAATTTCCTCCCTGGAGTAGTTTCACGCAGCTTTCAACACTCACTATCAGAAGTTTTATCCCTCTGAGTTAATTTTTCATAGTTGTTGTGAGGGATACAACAATTTCACTCAAGATATAGTTGTTTCATAAGCAGGCTGTGAGGTTGATGGAGATGACTTGGATCAGAGATCAGTTTGTTCTCTTCCCTGTTCATCTGCATCGGACGAAAGCAGTGTTTTCTTCCCCAGTGAGGAAAGTGCAGAGAATGAGCCTATTATTGAAACTGATTTTCTTCACAGCCCTTTCCCTCAAAGGCCTGGGTATGAGAAGCCTATTTTTGACTCATATGGTGATGCAGAGGATATTCATGTCCCTAAAATGGATGTTTTGGGCAGCATGGTTTATGATGAAGAAGTTATTTCAAGCACTGACTATAAGAAGCCCATATTTAATGAATATCCCAGTGAAGAAGAGGAGAGGCTAGATATGCAGTTGTTCTCTTCTCCAGCAATCATAAATGAGCAGTAGATTGAGGAGCAGAGCTTTCCCACAAGTCCTATCTATGAGGATTATGACTCTAACCTGTGGGAGATCGAAGAGGAGGAAACAGAAGAGCAACAATAGGGGCAGTTTATCCCTTGTCCGGAGCCTACCAATGAGTAGCCACCACCTGAGATCAATCATCCTACACCAGCCTCTCACCCACCTTATCTTACCAGAGAGATTCAACCATGTGTTAGCAGTTGTGTACCAGAGGAGGTTGTCCCTCACCCATTTTCTGGAGTTTTCCATTGGTCCTATGAGCCTGTGAAGGAATACATGGAGTTGTATTTCCTTCAATATTTATAGTCGCCCAGCTTCATCCTAACCTCATCCTTAGGATGGAAGTTGAAGGATCTAATTGTTTTGTTGTCACAATTACATCATCAACCAATGATTATTGACAGAATAGGAGTGCTTCCATTCAGGAAGTTACTTGATTGGCTATGGTGGAAGTTCACTTTCACCTAGCCCCATGTAAAGGATCTTGTTAGTTTAGGACTGTACATAAATAATCTCTTTGAGGATGCATGTTTATTTTGTTTTTCTTTTACCTTTCGGCCTATATTTTCAGCAGGATGTTTTGAGCTTGACTCCATAACCCAACAACAGGCCCTGGAACTGCAAAATGAGTTCTTAAAGCATCACAGGAATGGCTCTATCCCCCATGGAGCCTACTGCTATCACTAATTCTTGGAATGGGGTGTTTTCCTCGTTGGTTTGCACCTTGGGATGGAAAAATGCAAAAGAAATGGGTCAAAACCCACTTATCCAAAGTTGGCAATCGGGCGCATGTGAGTTAAAAGGTCCGTGGATCTAGGCAGTCGTGATCCGTGCACCTAGATCTACAGACGAGGTCCAAATTCGGACCCCCACTGTGATCACCTTTAATGAGGGGGTCAAATAACATTAAAGAGGCGATGTGTCCCCGGCGATCAGTTGCTAAAAGCCCAAATCCTGACAATTGAAATTATGGACTCCCTCGCTTTCTACCTTTAATTCGGAGGCTCAGTAGTGGGGACGATGGGGGGTCCGAAATGAGCGCTAAGGAGCGCGTGTATCTGGGCGATCGAGATTTGCTCGCCCAAATCTACGGCCCAATTTAAATTATGGACTCCCCTCACTTTTCTACCTTTAGTCGGGGCTCCGTAGTGAAGTGGTTTTGCACGGGCCCCCCTTTGAACCCCTTACTGCTTCCTTACCCTTTACCACTTCCTTCTCCCTTACTGCTTCCTCCTCCCTTACCACTTCCCTCTTCTCCTGCCATCTGTGTTCCACTAAATCTCTCGCCTACCAGTCACATCCCTCTGTCCCTTTTCCCGTCTTCCCTATCCTTCCATCTGTCCTCCACTAATCATTCTCCGAGCCTATAGTCACCTCTACTCTGCCACCTGTTCCTTTCCTCTCTATGTCACTTCCACTTCCTCACTCCACCTTTCACTCCTTGACACCTGCCCCTCCTCCTTCCATGTCATCTTTGTTATATCACCATGTGTCCCCGGCCTAGCGTGCCCCACCACATTTTCCTTTCTTGCCTCCACCTCTCGCTTCCCACCACATGTCTCCCTTGTCCCCTCCACCTGGCCACCTTTGTCTGATTTTTCTCGCACCCATCACTTCATCCTCGTCTGCCTAGCTGTCCCTACCAAAGTCCAACTCATCTCCAGATGGAGAAGTGAGAAGGCCTGCATGTCTCAAAGGTACGAAGTTGATCGGTCCTTTTCAGATCCCAAGAAATCATTTATTGAGGTGGTTGATGGTGTTTGAACGTCGTCTCCTACCATAAATAGAAAGCCAGGAAAAGACGAGCGTAGAGGTAGACTATCAGTCCTTTCTGACAGAGATCGCGTTCGATAGATGACTGCATGGGCATTCTGCCCAACATCCACATGCACAGCCTGGCAAGAGAAGTTGAACAACGTAAAGCCTTGAATGTATGAGATGATGGTGGATCAGATAGTCTGAACCAATCCGAGTATATGTAGGCATTTTTTCCATTTTTGTTGGGATCGTTGGTAGAGCTAATCTCCCTCTTGCATAGTTTTAATGAAGCACTGGTTTTCCCTAGTTATGTTTCTATATGTGAAATTTCTTGTCTAATGACAGTCATCTTCTTATTCCACCTGGTTTCCATCTAGTGTTGAAATATTTTATGATAGACTAAGTCACATGAAGCATTGTGACATTGTTATATAAAGGTTTTATTGTAATGTTGTCATGATTTCTTTCAATGTTCTTGTGTTTAAATTCTTCCTCTTCGGGTTGTTGGAAGCTTGATGCTCACAACAGACCTTTGCACTTTCTCATAGATGTCTTCTTTCCACTCACCTTTACTGCAACCTACTGACTGGAGTTAGTTTAATACCTCACCTGTCCATGCATAGCCTCAGTCCAGAATTTTGAGTTAAAACGATATTGTATTGAGTTTACTCCCAGTCGATCACCCTTTATAAAACCAATCGTGACATAAACTGATGGGCGTCGGGCTCTGCTCCTGCTGCAATCCATGAGTGACTTCTGATGCTAACACTTTGGATTTACCGGATTTATCTAGGATTTTGAATGATCCTATTTTGCATTCTCCTTATTGGCCAGTTATACCTACCAAATTACCATTCCTAAGTTTGAAGGTCGATCGGAAGAAGACCCAAACAATCACATCATGAAATTTCATCTTTGGTGTTCATCCAAATCCTTGATGGATGACTCCATCTGATTACATCTTTTCCAACGCACTCTTACGGGTTCAACATCCAAATGGTATATCGAATTGCCACAAGGATTCTTCAATGATTTCAACACCTTAGCTATGGATTTCTTGACACAGTACCAGTTACCGATACAATATGAGACATGAGCCAAAATTTTGAGTTCATTTAAACAATCCTCTTCTACTCACATTTCAGATCATATTCATGAGTGGAGGAGGAGACGACGATTAATTAAAGTTCCCCTTCCTGATCAATTATTGGTTTAGTGGTTTACCAAGTCACTCATCAGTCAAATATCCCATGATGTTTCCATGGGGGGTGTCATCACTGAAGATCAGGCGATTAGTCGTGCTCAATACTTTGATCTCGTTTATTCTCAAATGGGCAGGTTATATGACTTGATCCCTGATGCTCCTCGCCTGTCTACAAATCCAACCCCAACGCCTCCATTAGCTTATCATGTTGTTGATGGTGTGATTAGCACTTTTCATGTTGAGACTCAGTCCAAACAAGCCAATCATTCCAATCCAAAATCTACTATTGCTAATGTACAAAATGATACTCCTCCGACTCCCTCTCCCCGTAAAACCTCTTAGGTCAGTATGGTCCAGTCTACACCTACCGGTAAATATCAAAATAAAAATAAAGGGAAGGGTAAGAATAAAGAGGATAAAAATAATAACCAACAATCTGATAAACCCAAGACTTGGCCTACTAATGATAAAGAAAAGTGAAAACCTCGTTATCCTTGTCTTATTTTTTGTGAGGACCATTATACAAAAGATTTTCCGAGATGTGGAGAGGTTACTAAGTTCCTGTAAGGAACCGGGCAGCCTTCTACACCTGTCATTTTATCACAACATTTTCCTTCTAAACAGCGGGCCCAATTGGTTATTTATGACCAACCTTCTCCCTCTACCACCTCTTATGTACTTATGTGTACTAGTGGCTCCAAGAAAAATGAAGTTGTAGTCGCTACACGAACCAAAGATTATTCTCCTTCTAAATAGAAAGTTGATGATCCACCTCCTCCATTGGCTCAACTTCCTCCATAGGCTCCACCTCCCAATAGTCCTCTTCATCTAGAACAACCTAGTATAGACACATTTATTCGTCTTCCTCCTAAGGGTCTCGTTCATAAGTCATCATTCAACCCCCATGCATGTGTCACTCAAAACTACAGTATTGTAGAAGATCTTGCACAGGCACCTTCTGCGATGTCGTCTCTCAAAGTACTTCAAAGTTGTCCTACTCAATGGAAGGCAATATTAAAGGCTATTGGTGGAATCGATCCTACTGATATGAATTTGATAACCTTTGACTTGGAATATCACATTACAAGACTCCCTCATCAATTAGTGTTTCAAATACAATTCATTGTGGAAAATAAGAATATTTTTCGAATAGTTGTTGATGAAGGAGCTTCGAATTGCATCATGTATGTTACATGTTGGAAAGCCATTGGCCCTCCTTCCCTTATCGATTCACACAATACTTTAAAATATTTTAATGGTACAGGGTTTAAACCTTATGGTGTTCTTCCTGCATTATCTGTTGCGTTAGAAGGAAAATCGGTTATTGTTGAGGTTGAGGTGTTTGATGCACCTCTCGATTACAACCTCTTACTGGGCCGTAGTTGGATCGATGCTATGCGAGCAGTTGTGTCTACTCTTTTTCGTGTGATACATTTACCTCACCAAGGTAAATACGTTACCATAGATCATCTTACCTTTTTCAGTTCTGATTCACACATTAGTAACATTCCATTCATATCCAAAACACCTCCTAGTTATGAGAATGTCGGTGTGGGTATTTTAAAGGATTCATCCTTAATGGGTACTTTCCCCATTCCACCACCCGGTGTTCCTCCTCCTTTTGTCGCTTCTATTAACATGATTTCGACTAGTGTTGGGGAAACCCCTGAGTCTTATCACCCTTAGATAGTACCTGGCTTGGACGAATGTCTTCGTTATGGAAACCAAATGCCTTTAAGTTCGATGGAATTGGTCTATCAAGCTATTCAATTGTCATCTCCTTCTCCTCATTCTCTCTTTGATACGTCTCTTGATCCATTTCACACAATATTTCCAATTGATGAGACGATCATGGAAATTATGTCTGTGGAGGACACCCCACAGGATGATGGACATCATCATTCTATTCTCTTCCTCGAACCTGAGACTATCTAGAGTTATCAATGGATTTTGAATCCGTCTACAGTCATTACTATTCCGCCAGTTTATGAACCAACACGTGATGTTTTGTATGAAGGGAACTTGGGAAATATTTCACCCACCATCCCTCTAGATATTTCAATTAAGCTTGGAATTGTGGAAAACGTTCATATAGGTGCCTCATGTTCTCCTGATGAGATCCAAACTTACAAGGCCATTTTCCAAGAATTTTGTGATGTTTTTGCATGGAGTTATGAAGAAATGCATGGAATTGATCTAGACATTGTTGTACATGAAATTAATACATACCCTGATGCTAAACCTGTTCGACAAATACTTCTCCCAATTCATCCACGAAAAGTTGTTGCGATTAAACTCGAAATTGAAAAATTTCTTAAAGCTGGTTTTTTCTACCATGTAGCGTTGACTAATTGGGTTTCCAATTTGTTCTGGTTATGAAGAAACAAGGAACGATCTGTTTTTGTGTTGATTATAGGGATATTAACAAGGATTGTCCTAAAGATAATTATCCAACCCTTTTTTTCGACCAAATCATTGGCAATTGTGCCGGTAGTGAAATCTTCTCTCTGATGGATGGATTCTCTGACTATAATCAAATCAATATTTTACCCACGGATCAACATAAGACTGATTTTATTTTTCCTTGGGGTACCTTCGCTTACCGTAAACTCCCTTTCGGTCTCAAGAATGCTGGTGCAAATTTTCAACGCGCTATGTCTTATGCCTTTCATGATATTAAGAATATTGTACAACCTTACCTAGATGACTTATCGGTGCATTCCATGCGTCGTCAAGATCACCCGACACACTTACGAGCCATTTTCCTACGATGTCGATATTACCACATACGATTGAATCCACATAAATGCATTTTTTGTGTGGATTCTGGATGACTTCTCGGCTTTATCGTTTGTACACATGGGATCAGGGTGGATCCTTTAAAGGTTGAAGCTATTATCAATTTTCTTCCTCCTTCTACCTTACGCCAACTCCAAAGTTTGCAAGGGAAGGAAAACTTTCTACGTCGATTCATTCCCAATTATGTCGAACTAACGAAATGTTTCACTCGACTTCTTAAGAAGGGTCATGATTTTGTATGGGATGACACTGCCAACAAAGCCTTTGAAGCTTTGAAACTTGCATTAACCCATACACCACTCTTATTTCCCCCTGATTATAGTTGAGATTGTTTCTTATACTTGGTTGCTTTAGATTCTACCATAGTCACGGTTCTAGTCCAAGAGGATGATTCGCACGATGAACATGTTATCTAATATTTAAGTTGGAGTCTTACGACCATCGAAATAAAATATATGCATGTGGAGAAATTGACCTTGGTGATTATTCAAGTTGTTCAACGTTTTCGTCATTATATTTTATTGCGCAAAACCACGATTATTTCTTATTGCAACCCTATGCAACATATCCTTACACAACAATTGCTAGGGGGGAAATACTCCAAATGGATATTGATTCTCCAGGAGTTTGATTTGGAGTTTTAGCGAGCCAAGTCAAAGAAAGATTTGGTCTTTGTTGAGTTGATATGTGACCTTCCCTCCGTTGAGACAAAAATTGTGGCAGAAGATTCTTTTCCTGATGAGTCTCTCTTTATGATCAGTTCAGACGATATCTAGTATGGAGACATTATCATTTATCTCCAAACCCAAACTTTTCGGCCTAATCTTTCTTGTGTAGATTGTTGTCGTATTAGGTATCAAGCCCATCAATATATTATCCTTGGTGATACCCTTTACCTCCGTGGTATTGATTCCTTATTTCGACGATGTCTAACCTATGATGAAGTTGAGAAAGCTTTAAATGATTGTCATTCTGAATCCTGTGGCGGTCATATGTGTGGGTATGCCACTTCCCAAAAGATCTTACGAGCTGGTTACTTCTGTCATTCGCTATTTAAGTATTGCACTATAGCGGTTCAGAAATGCCACGCTTGTTAAACGTATAACAATAAGATTCGATCACATCTTGCTCCTCTTTATCCTGTAGTTTTTGTTGGTCCATTCGTTAAATGGGGCATTGACTTCATGACATGTAACCCTCATTCGGTTGGGGGGGCATGGATACATCATTGTAGCTGTGGATTATTTCACTAAATGAGCCAAGGCGATACCTACATTTGATAATACCATGAAAACTACAGCATTGTTCATATTCAATCATATTGTCACTAGGTTTGGTGTCACTCAATCCATCGTCACCAACCATGGCAACCATTTTCGCAATTTCATGATGTTTGAACTTACTGATAAGTTGGGCCTACAACATGAAAACTCAACCCCTTACTATCCATAGGCCAATGGCCAAGTTGAAGCAATCAACAAAGTTTTAACCACTATGCTTCGGCGGATGGTAGGGATTCACAAGTAAAGCTGACACATAATGTTTTTTTCGACATTATGGGCCTATAAGACGTCCATTAAATCTTCCACAGGGTTCACACCTTTCCAGTTAGTGTATTGTATCAAATCCATTTTGTCGATTGAATGTGAAATACCGTCTCTGAAACTAGCTGTCGAACTTCTCCCTAACACCACAACCGAAGAAGAACGTCTCTTGTATTTAATGCAATTATACGAGACTTGTCATGATGTTGTGTTAGTAATAGAAATCCATAAGAAATGCATCAAGGCTCAATACGACAATCATGTTAAACCTCATGTTTTTTTTTAGGGCAATTTGGTTCTTCTGTATGACCAAGATCGTGATTTGATGGGAGCCGGTAAATTTGAGCCCCTGTGACGTGGCCCTTATATCGTTAAATGAGTGTTGGAGAAGGCAGATTATGAGCTAGTTGATTATGATGAAATTCCTTTAGGTGAACCCAAAAATGGGATTTACCTAAAGAAGTACTATGCTTAAAGTGTTTTTTCATGAGTTCTTTGTATTTTAGTGTATCATACTCTAGTGTGATTTTTGTCATTTCTTGTTCTACCTTTAAGTTGCTTACCTTGTCTTGTGCTTGGTTTCCAGATGTCGACGTTCTCGCTACCCTATATCGGCTTTGTTGATGGTGCTAGTCGCAATACTCAAAATCTAGCGTCTGCTGCATGGACAATCTATTCACCTATGGATGAGTTGATCAGTCTACCCGGTATTTGTCTTGGTCGTGCAACTAATAATATTGCGGAATACAATGCAGTTATTGAGTTATTAATTGATGCCATTTCATTTGGCATCTGTCATCTAATTGTACATCTTGAATCACAACTAGTGGTGTTACAATTAAGCAGCGTTTATTCCATCTGAAGTCCTACACTATTACGGGTATACTTGAGAATTTGCCTCTTGGAAAGAAATTTTGATTACATTGAATATCAACACATTCCTAGATATCTAAACACATTAACAGATGCATTAACTAATTATGTTTTAGATAAACATTTGCACCATTTATAAATCCAAACACACATGTAAATACAAGTAAGCCGGTAGAAGTTTTGTATTATAATGTCAAATGTTACAAAAAGTGTGTGTCCTGAGACCAAAATGTTGAAGCACGTGGATTCATATACATATGCATCAAGGATGATGCTCGTGATAACAAACCACTTCTCGAGCTACATGATGGATCAGTCGACCAATGGATGTTGAAACACCAACTGTATGGTGTTGGTAGCATTGAGGTAACTCATCCACAGTGATATAGGGGATATCCATAGTCAACCCCTCAAGTTTGTGTTTGATCTTCTCAATATCCTCAGCTGCTACCCCTCGACCTACCACTATGTCTATCTCTCCACATCTATGGATAGGAGATGATCCTGGAGGTCTGAAAGGCACCACATCTACATTGTTAAGAGCACTTGATTAGTCTCAAATACATAAAAAAAAAATCATAATTAAAATACCAAAAACAACATATAATGAAAAAATAATTTTTACCTAGATCTCTCCCCACTGAGAACCCTCAGGTAATGCCAAGTCAGTATCTCTAGGGAAGTCAGTCCCGACATATGTATAGTCCTCAATCATGACAAGTTGATCCCTCAACCACTGGAAGAAGGAAGGACCATATGTAACGGTTGGCACGCCACCATGACGTGCCATCAATTCTACCCATCTCTTCATTCGAGGATCCTATGGAGCAGGTATTACCCTTTTCACATGTTGTAGGCGCAAAACGGGGACCCTCTCTAGGAAAAAGGATACCAAAATTGATCCATACCCAAATTTTTTCAATGACGGGTCCTACACTTTGTTAATTGCTTCTTCATATTTTTTAGGAGGCCCTTGCACCATTTGAAGACTCGAAGCTCCATGCACTCGATAGCATACTGGAAATGGATTTGTAAGGCCATGTGAGGAGATGAACTTCCTGGCATATAAGTAATATTATAGAGAATGGTCCTCAAATCCAATTCTTGAACATCCCTTAGGGAAACTTTGCCACTATGTTTCTTTGTACCAGCTATGCAGTGATGTGCTACATAATAATCCATGGGTTCACCACCTCCTCTGCTTCCTGATAGTGACACTCGACAACCACAATGAGATAACCCATTCAAGAAGTATATGTCATTGATCTCTAGAGTGAGTGTATTCACCCCGACATGAAATTCTTTCTCATTAACATCCCACATACAGACTTAGATTCCAATAGCATCATTTGGGCCCTCATGCCCTGCACTTTGAAAACATTTAGCAAGCCGCACTTCCGGAGTGCCATGACGGTGCCCGGATCCTTCCCAAAAAAAGAAATATTCCTCCTCATTCTCTTTTTCCCTCCATTCGAGCATGATGACCAATGAAAATCTACCAAACAACAATAAAAGATGATTTAGTTCATCAAAAATTCAAAATTGGGAGTTTTCTTAGCTCTCTCTCTCTTTTTAGTTTTTGAGTTGCGGTCGTCGCAGGGGTAAAATTTCTCATAGTGCGGTGTCTTCACACCCCAGCTGTAGAACCCCTGCGATGATCTATGATCATCGTGGTTCACAATCAGGAGGGCCTACGATGATCTGAAGGTGTAATCTCCCTTGGACAATTGCCCATAAACTCAAATTTTAACCATTAAAACTGAAAAACTTTACCATAAAAAGAGAGAGGGGAGGAAGAGCACCTACCTCATGGAAACGGCTCGAGAAATCATCCACAAAGCACTCCAAAATCCTCACTTGAAGATCGGAGGAAAAATAGGGTTTTTGGCACTAGTTTGGTGAAAATGCCAATGAAATGGTAAAATGAACTAGTTTTGACCTATTTAATTTACTTTTACCATTTCAATTTAAAATTAAATTATTTTTTAAATATTTTCACCTATGTCACAAACCTAATGAACTTTTCAAAGTGTCAATATTGCAGGTTGAGAGATCTGACGACCAGAATTTTGATATGGATCACTCCTTTTTGGTCGTTTTTGCGTGTTTTTATGATGTATATATACTTTTAGGGTTTTTTAGGAAAAACTCTAAGAATGGTCTTTATTGTTTCTCATGCTCGTGAAACTATGAGAATGTAATCGAGTAAACTTTTATCGCTTTTTTGAACTCGTAATGGAAATATGAAAAACAAACCCTCTAGAGTCTCCTTTAAGCTCTTTTCAAGCTCCCTAAACATGAAACGATAGCCGAGCGACCTTGTTCTTTTCATGCTCATAAAAGTATTTGAAGAAAATGCTTGATGAGTGGTAGATTATCTTTTTTTCGGTCTCGTCAGACTAATTTACGAAAAAGGACATTTTGGAGTTTTCTTTAAGTGTTTTTCAGACTCTCTAAACATGAAAAACCCCTGATTTTTCTTTCTTTGGACTCGTAAAACAAGCATCGAAAGGCCCATATGGAACCGAACCACTCCTTCCTAGGGTTCGTTAAAAATACTCCGAGGGATTCATCCAAAGGATGAGATTACATTACAATCATATGTTATCCTCCTCAAGCTTGCGTAAAAATAAAGAGGTACTCGCCATAAATAGTGGGGGAAAATTGGGAAAGAAATGTATATCTATATCTGTGTTAGTGGAAGTAAGTCGCTCTTGAACATGGCACTCCTCTTCATCATTGTATTCAGGTTGGGAAATCTATTTGTCTCTCATTTTGCCATCCAAGAGTCTGTATGTTGGGTCCTCCTTGAGTCAATGTTGCCAATACAATTGTTGTGTTGTTCATATGTTCAATAGAAGTCCAACCTAAACAAACCTTCTATTGAGTCAGTCATCTGCAGTCCTCAAAATCTTACCATGTCGGCCTTCGCTGAGTCAATTCTGAATCACTTTATACTCTGATCTACTTCAAATCTGTTACATATTTCGTGTCATTGATGGGGGATACATTAAGGCCCTCCTGTGACGAGTCTCTTCCAGTGGAATTCAACTCATTATCCGTGAATTAGAGTTAGAAATCATTTATTACCTTGGAACATGCATGCCTCAATGGTAGGTTTCCTCATTTTCAACAATGGGTTCACATCATTGGCCCATGATTGGAAGATTCCATCAAGTGTTTGACTTCAACTTATTAAATCACATTCGTTGGATTGTACTAGAGTACCTTGGGGGTCATTGACATCAATGGTGATTTCCCTCGTACTTGTTAACGGTGTCCATTAATGACCGGTAATCAAGTGGTTTCTACCATGTTCGACTTCGACACCTGTAATCGCATGGATAGATTCGTACTTTGGGACGATGGAAATGAAGAACCTAGATAACACGATATCATTCTAGGTTGCAATGGAGTATTTATAAGTTTTTACTGACACATAGATCCACCTTGTATTTCTCGTGGCTATGACCGAATTTGAAGTCTTTAGAGCATAGATCTACAGTGTATTGCTCATGGCTATGTTGAATCATGATGACATGGATCCACAATGTATGTTTTGTGGCCATGAATTACTTGACACTTATGATTAGATTCACTAGTAGTCTGAGTATGGGAATTCCTACCTCAGTAAATGGTATATTATTATGCCGATGCTTGATTGTTTGCAGGTTCCCGACCGATGTGCTCCTTGTTCTCGACACACAAATTCTACAAAGTATTTCAGTTGTCACATGTTCCAACTTCATACTTTGGGGGGCATTCCATTACAAATTATTTTGGTCACCCTTGTGATCAACTGACGATATGTGTATGACTTACTCCTCTGTTCCCTGAAGCTACTGAAGAAATGAGACTTTCTCCCTAAGAAATTGAATCATCTTTCTTTTCTTAAAAACCCTGTCAGAGGATATTGTTGCACCCTGCTAAATTCTTGGGGTGTGACGATGCTTGACCGTCGCATGTTGCACCAAAATGGGTTGTGACGTCATCGCAAGCTTCCTGTGCTTAGGGTGCGATGATGCTCAAACAAGGGAAAAAGGTGAAATTCTCGAAAGTTCTAGAATGGAATCTTCTAGAAGATGAGGTGGCCTCCGATCGGTTTGGATCTTACTCGCTTCCCTGATTCAGTGAGATCATCATAATCTCCTCATCCATCCCTCTTCACCCTATAAAAAGAGGGATCTCTCATGGAAAAGGCTAGGTTGGCTTATGCATGAAGAATTCTACTGAAGAATGTACTTGTGATAGCTTTGTTTTAGCTTTCCAAGTCAGGTTGTGAATACTCTTCATCAAAAGCATTGGAGCAAAGGTGTGTGTGTTGAAAAAAAGGGCCATTGGAAGGGACCTTGCAACATTAAGGCATAGGTTGTATTCTCCACTTTCATCAATATAATGCAGTGATACATTTCTCCCCTATAAAAGTGTCTCTATTTTTATTTTATAACTCCTTGATCTTATGCATAGGCTTCATTGGAATATATATATCGTTTTTCTCTCTCTTTTTTGGTTTGTGCTTCTTAACAGGTTCAACATCCCACAAATCCAAAGATGAAGCAAGGACGATACTAGCGAGGATCAAACGACGTTTAAATGGTATGTCATTTGTCCCTCTTTGAACTAGTTTACATTACAATGAAATCTAAGGAGAAGCTTGTATTCTGCTATGTTTTGTTCTAATTTCTTGTTGAAGTTAGGGATATTAGTTTGTGTCAGCACTTACCAATTTTTCCGATAACAACGCCCACCTGTGCTCAACCACATGGACGTCACACTCAACATATTAACTCAATTGAGTCCACACGAGTACCATCTGGAGCACCATCTCAAGCCGAATCAACTAAGTCCATAGGATTACAAGGTAGGAGACCATATCAAGCCGACTCAACTCAGTCCAGAGGAGTACAAGGCAGAAGACCATCTCAATTCATCTCAACTCAGTCCAGAGGAGTAGACAAGAGACCACATGTCATCACAACTCAGTCCAGAGTCTGACGCATACCCATCACATGGGCACACCCAACACTTGGGATCTCTCTCACAGATGTCTCAACTCAATCCAGAGGAGAACGATCTAGAGGATGTCTCATGAAGCTACAATCAACAACATTCCCATGATCATAATAGGTAGGCTCATGATGAGACCTCCCATCCACCAACTAATACCTTGAGTGTTTACTTATATTATGGGTCTCCTTTCTTACTTAGGAGATTTTTAGTGCTTTCTCAAGAATCCCTAGTTGAATCATCTCAAAGGTTTCATTTTGGCTTTTAACTCTTGCCAACTACTTTTACCCTCTGGGCCTTTAGTCCCTTCTTACCACAAGGAAAGGTACAACCCTTCCTAGTGTGGAAAATCCCAATGCTTCAACAAAGGTAGGGGAAAATGAGAGGAATAAATATGGAAAATGGTAAGTATGGAGGGATTGGACGATGACCAAAAACCATCCTAAAGGGAGACTAACTTGTTAGGGATTCATGTCACCCTCCCAGGTATGAACAATTTAAAGAACATAATTTCCAAGCAAACGTTATGAAATGAAGGAAAATTCAGTGCAACATATTCAAGTGCTTCAATAATCAGAGTGACACATACCATGATACTCAGACTCATTGCCTCATGGAGCAAGACTTACTGCTACTTCAGGACCAGTCTGATGGGATGGATACTATTGTTGTTGATATATGGGATGCATTGAAGAAAAGAGGGGCCATGCTCAAGTCATCTGAATCTCGACACTCCATGTCTGGGACCTGTGGGCCTCGGGACATGATCTCCTTAGTTAACCCTAGAATAGGGAATAAAAATTTCCTTTGAACAAAGGTGCTTTGTTGGAAGACATTCCCTCTTGTTGATCCATTGTTTTAGAATCTACCTTCCAGTTGTTAGATTGTGCAGAAGACACCTACTCTGATACCAATTGTTGGAAACTTGGTCAATACTGAGAGGGGGAGTGAATCAGTATTGGTTAATTATTTAAACTTTTAATAATTTTAACTTATTAACAACAATTGATTAACAACAATAAACTTGAATAGAATCAATCCAATAATACAAGTTACAATAATGATTGGGAAACACCAATCTCCTTGTTCAGGGATTCAACCCTAGGAAGCACCAACTCCCTTGTTTTAGGGCACCAACCCTAGGAAGAACCAACTCCCTTGTTTAGGGAACCAACCCTAGGAAGCACCAACTTCCTATCTTCAAACTTTAATCAGTAAATGACATTAGTCCTTCCTTGCTCCACACTTCCACCCTCACTTCATGAGTATCTTCTAATTTCTTCCTTGGACTCTGCACTTGTTTCTAATCTTCTGATGTAGACCATAGAGACACTTTCCTTTCACCTTGTTAGTCTGCTTATATACTTTCCAAAATGTATAAGGATGAATCGTTGTGTCTTTTAGTAATGAAACATTGCACCCCTTCATTTAATTAACACAAATGGTGATTTCATTAATTGATTTTCATACACACAATTAGACATTGATTTTGTACGACGATTATGGAGTGCTGGAAACAAATTTTATAATTCTACAGCATGGGTTTTGTGCAAAACATGCCAAATTGGCTGGTAAAGGAGAATTTTCCCTAGAACACGTGCAAGGTGGTCGGTATAGGTGGTTCTTTGAAAGAAACTTACCCAAATTTTCCTTTCGTTGTCGGATGCCAGATCGATTTAAGTACATTTTAATTTTTCATGAATGTCTAAATCGACCTCCACATATCTCCTTTGTTGGTGACTATTTAAACTCAACTTGTAAACATTTTACTTGATGGTAGATATTAAAATCAATTCCCTCTTAGCTGCTAGTCACTAAAGATTTGACTTGGTCTTCACCCTTTTTCGTATTTGCTTCCTCATTCAATCGACAAACATCTTTTTGGTTGACTCAACTAGGAGAAATTTTGACTTGATTATTTTGATTCTGGTCCACCCAACTTGCTTTAGCCTTGACCCAACTTGTATTTCCCAATTTAAGTTTTCTTCAACTTCAACCTTTATGTTCATTCTTGGACCGACTTGACTAAGAAGAAAATCGACTTGAGAGATTCAACTTTGGTCGTCTCGACTTGCTTTGGCTAAATTGAATTTCTCGACTCAAATTTCTTTCGACTTCAACCTTCGGGGTAATTTACTTCACTTCTATTCGGACCGACTCGACTTAGAAGAAAACCGACTTGTGTAATTCTACTTTGGTTGTCCCGACTTGCTTCAGTTTCGACTTCGGCTTCGATTTCGACTTCTTTTACTTATCCGACTTCGACCTTCGACTTCTTCGGCCTCTTCGATTTCAACCCCCGATTTCTTTGACTTTGACCTTCGACTTTTTCAACTTCTTCAACTTCAACTTCTTGCTGAGATGTTTATACCAAACTTATTGATTCTGTGACTATATCGATGCCCATACTAATCTTATTTGACATCAATGCCAACACTATAACACCATGTCCAACATTCTTATTTGTGATTTGTATGCATCCATATTGGATTCTCCATTTACTCTTTTTATCTGGACAATTTCTTCACAATTTTTTTTAGTGCATGGATGTTAATGACACAATCCACCATAAACCATATTTCCATTAGGGTGATTTCATCAACCTCATACAATATAGGATGAGTGCATCAAGCTCATACAATATATTAGTCAATATTATATTTCTATTGATATTCAAGTCAACTTCATAACATCGTGTTCAATATTGACAATGCTTGACATTCAAGTCATCTTCATAACATTATGTCCAATATTGACAATGCTCCTCAAACCAATCAATCAATGATACTTCACCTATCTATCAAGATTGAATCAATGACAACCAAATTGTCAACAATAACTTCGTATACTTTAAGAATCAAATGATGAAAGATCCCTTAACTTTAAAATGAAATTATTATTATTATTAAATCAATTTTTATTTTTTTAATTAATCTTAAAACATTAATTGTTTATTTAAATTTTTATTTAATATAAATTTTTATAAATAATAAAAAATACACATTGTAAAAATAAATAAAACAAAATTTATACATTTCTTTAAACTTATATTAATTGTGATATTTATACATTTCTTTAAACTTATATTATATTATTTGTGATATATGAAGTTTACTTATATGCGTATGATGAAATGTCATTTTCATTAATATATATTTAAATTAAATACTATGGTGAGATGTCTTTATTTGCCCAATAACAAATTACAAATTCTGATGAGATGTCATTATTCATTAATCATTATTTAATTCATAAAATATTGACATAAAATAATAAAACTTTTGCCTTACACTTTAACTAAAAAAATTATATTTTAACTATTATCTTTTTACTCACTTCGAAGAAATCTCAACCATGATAAAACCGTGCACTTCATATTGTGGCCTGCCTAACTAGAAAGAAATATCAAGTTTCAATTATGGAAAACATTCTGCTCGGAAAAGGATGTGTCCACACTATATGCCAATTATTAATTTAGGTAGATACAACATCCTTTCACATTAAAAAAAAGCTTTGTCAAAACGACTAGCACGGATATCTTCCCTTATCAGTGACTGTCAATCTTTAAAAGGGCCTCATGATTGAATGTTGAGTGGTATTGGGAGTGTGATTAAAGTATTTCTATTTCTATTTATATTTTACAAAAAGTTTTTAATAATTAAAGTTATTTGTTTAATTTTTGTTAAAATTTTGATGTGCATTATTGAGTCTAAATAAAATTTAGACACTTGAAATAATTTATTAGTGTTTTTTTAACGGGGTAGAGTTTCATTCTTTTAGATGTTTTTGGGTTTGGGGTTGTTGACCTCTTTCCTTACATAGAAAAAGTTCTGGACTATTAACATGTTTACTTACATCTAAGGAAGAGTCTAAACTCTCACCTAATGAGAAGTAGTTTTAGGTCATACTCCAAGACCAAAAAGTAGTTTCAACCAATCACTAGTATTCACTAGATATCCAATATCCTCATTTGATTATATCTAGAGTCATATAGTATCCAAAAAGCACATAGCCTTTAGACTCATGCATGAAACTTGAATACTAAAACTTGAGTTGAATTTCATGCCCAAGAGAAATGTATGCTTATATATTATAAACACTACTTACTAAATATTTAACAATATAGATATCATATTATGATATTAATGATATTAAAAAGTCTTGGTAAAGTTTGTGTAAGTTTTTAGTAAGTTTGATAGAATAAATGTCTCTAGATTGTTTTGTTTTGTCTTGTATAAGTGATCAAGACAAAAATTTTAGCTTTTATTTTTTTGGGGGTGTGAAAATGTGGGTAGTCTTCAAATGAATCAAAACTGGTAGAACTAAGTTTTATAGTCAAAGTTTCCATCAATAATGTAAAACTAGGATTTTAGACAAAATCATTACCTACTTTAAGAAGAATTCCTGAATGATAAAAAATACAGTCTAAGTACCCTTAACCCTAAGAGGCATATCCCATGCCTCTTAACCCTAACCAATTTTGCAATGCTCAAAACACATTACAAATATAAAGAAAATATAGTTGAAGACTGCACCCACAAAAATTAAAAAAAAAAAACATAATTAATGTACATATCAGTAAGAAATGATCTTCAACCATTTTCTTTTTGTCCTTAATGTTAACTTCATACCACTCATGTGAATAAGGATCAGGAAGAAAATAATAGACCAAATCTTTATCAAAATCAGAGATGTCAGTTTCATGAAACAACTTCATTTCCCAAAGAAAAACAACAACTACAACTTCCATCCTCAAATATTCAGGAAACAACTCCATTTCCCAAAGAAAAACAACAACTACAACTTCCATCCTCAAATAGAAATCTTAATATTCATGAAACAACTCCATTTCCCTATTATTAGAAAAAAAAAAAAAAAAACCTACAACTTTAGAAATCTTAATATTCTTGGTTTCTATATAGGATAAAAAAAAAAAAAAAAAAAAAAACCTACAACTTTAGAAATCTTAATATTCTTGGTTTCTATATAGGATTCCTCAAATGGTACTTGCAGACCAATAGGATTAACCTGTTTTTTTTAAATCTGTGTTTACTGATATTCTTCTATCCTTTTCTTTTTACTCTATTATACTTATAACATGAAAATACTCTTTTATTATTATTACTATGTAATTATATTTTCTTTCGACCATCCAATCTCTGTCACTGAATTCCATGGATATAGTTGACGTTTTGTAATCTGATCTAATGGGGGCATAAAGTATCGAGGAGATATACCCAAACTAACGCTGGATGGAACCATGGAAAAGGATTCTGCAACTGCCTTCCACTGACACCAAGGCATGTGGTTGAAAACACTGTCACAAAATCGAGCCAGCTAGACCTTGCATAATACAAAACCAGTGTGGTCACTAGGGGATGAAACAGCACATCAATTTGTCAGACCTTGAATAATACAAAACCAGTGTGGCCACGAGGGGATGAAACAGCACATCAGTTTGTCATTGCAAGGTCAAAATACATTCGTACAAGCATGTTTTAATACCGAAGGACATGGAAAAGCTATGCTAATCTTGCAGTGCATTTTACTCCCTGCATTTTACGGCCTCGGTGCAGTGGGATGATCCATCAACCTTTTCTGTGCGTCGGTGTAACAGCCCATGAATATGAATACTAGCTCAGACTTGTTTAAACATCGTGTGATATGCACCTTTGCATTGAGAAGCTCCAAAATACGTATCTTGAGGTCACATAAATGACCCTAAACTTGAAATATGCAAGCTTTGCAACTTAAATGTGCATAACACATCCAAGATTAAGACCTACCTAAACCTAGGTATGATATGCAAACTTGAGTTGCATATCATATTTAGTTTAGTCTAAATGTTTTAAGTTTTGTTTTCAATTTTATTCGAAATTTGGTCAGAAATTGTTAGAACTGTAGATTTGAGTAGTTGAATCTATACAATCTGAGTGTCCCAGGGGGGTTTTCATTAGGCTAAAGCCATTTATACATTCAAAAATACAATTTAAATAACAGAAATGGACGATTTCACCCAATTTTATATCACCGGAAGCCAAAACGTAGAACATTTAAACAACCCCGATCATACCCTGGGTATATGCTAATTACTTGTATTCAGGTTTGTAATTCTATAAGAATGACTTCCTAGGCTGTCACACTGCCAAGTCATCTCCTATTTAGTTGTGATTGTGGAAATTGGACAGAATGAATGGAGAATCACACTACCAAGAGAGGAGATGGGCAAATATTAAACAAATGTCTGATCTGACTACAGAACAATGAGGAAATTAAAGCCATGCAAAGAGAAAACAGTCCCTGCAGTTCAAAGCAATTTAATCCCAATATCCTTTTCGTACCTTTCAAGTTCTCTGCAACTCACATAGAGTTCATTAGTGCCATGCATAATCAGTATAATGCAGAATTTGAAAAGCCAAATGAACAGTTAAAAGGGAGCTTAAGATTTCACTGGTTGCTACATACTAAAGTTGATAGAGGGAAGCATTGTCAAAAAAGCTTCCTATGTAATGGAGGGCTTGGATCCCATGGTACAGTTCACTCTGCACAAGTATATTTATAATTTGACAAGCCCCACCTGCTAATCATCAAACCAAAGCTCCTCCTTCTCCCGTGAAGTGCCACTATAATCATGGACATGTTTTGGATGAAGATGCATGCTTCTAGATCCACTACCATGAGTCAATTTCTCTGAAACATCATTTTTACTACGGAGAAAACAATTTGTGAACGTACTCTTGAATGGCAGGTCAATAGTGTTAAATGTTTGACATAAATACCAGCTTTAAATTGATAATTTTCATGGCATTGACAAATCCAGTACCTCAATGGCTGATGGGCTCCCATCATTTTGATCTTTCTCAATCAATATCCTGTGTAATCTCTCCAACCATAAGTTTTGTTATTTCCTTGCATCCTTAAACCTTATTCTTGTTCTTGGCATTAGTCGTTAGGCTTTGAATCTGTACAATTACCTACAAACCTCTTTACCCATTTGCAAAGCTGCTTTCTTATAACTTTTTGAAATAGGATGATTGATCAAACTAATTTTTACCTATTAACTATTATGATGATGATGATTAATATTTTTTTCCAGGTTAAAAAACATTACAACAATATACTTGTTACTAACTTAACATGTCACTTGCTGAAATTGAATCCAGGTGAAAAAGATAACAATCATTCCTCCTAACCACCCGAACTAAGACCAACATTACAAGAAGATAACAACCTAAACAGTTTAAAATAAACAATACTGAAGAATAGCTTTCCAGCTGCATCATGACTAAATCCGTGCATGTAAGAAACCATATAGGCATATTATGGTCATCCACCTGCATTTCAATAAATTGTTTTCTGAGTGACCTCACTGCGAAGCACATATCTCCTTTGAATTTACAATCAGATAAGGTTACCAATTTCATAAGACATAAAACTTTGTTTTCTAGTTTTGGCCCATGGAAAGACTCTTAAACATATTGTAGTCCTTGATGAAGGATATCCATGTATAATTCTACACTCCAAACTGTCCTTAGTGAAAATTACAATAGCATAATTCTGTTGAGCTATGCCAATTTACTCGCAGGAATGAATTGGTGGCTGGGTTTTTTACAACCAGGAATAAGACACGGGGTTCCAAACATGAAGATAGTAGCTTTCAGTTCTATTCTTATAGAGGTAAATCAAAAGCGAGACACATTCAACTTTTGCAGAGCCTGCTCAAGACAAACTTGATTGAAGATTTAGGAAACTTAATTGTAGGACTTTTGACATGTCAAAAATATTAATCAAGTCTTACACGTTGCCATCAATCGCCACAACAACATATTTTGATCTGCCTGTGGCATAATTTCCCCTGAAAATTACTCATTCCAACCAACGTTTTAGTTCCATTTTACTCTCAATTTCTAAACCATGATGCTATGTCTTGTCCCCTGCCCAACCATCTTCAGAATTTTGTGCTCTAGCACAATAACTTGTGGTGAAATATGGAAAGTGAAATTTAATTCATTTAGAAATAAAAGAGATTAAAAAAACTTAGACATAAAGGGAAAGATCAAAATAAAGCAACCATTTAAAACAAAATTGATTTGTCCCCAGTTATTCCTCTTTAACCTATTGATGAACCTTACTGGCCACATCTTATATCTTAATATAAGATATTGACATATTTTCACAGTATTTGTGATCAAATACCACACCACATATACAAATATAAATATTTGTGAGCATTGCAGTCTATGGAAATACTGACTTTCAATTTGACACATTCAGATAACAGGATGAGCATGTAAATACCAACGTAATGGTCATTGCAGATCCAATAACTATAGAAATCGTCATCTACAAATGGAATCAACCACATACAGATATATAAATTATAATGTGCAGTGCACACTATTATTGACTAATTTGCTCCACTGATGCGCTGAACAATCTTCCCTCATTTTACAGTACAAGATCCAAACCTAAACAAGAACTCAGGCTTTCATCAGCCTGAACTTCCCACTCCTCCCCTAACTTCCAAAAAGAGAAAAAGAAAACAATATGCACCCCCACACCCCCTCTCACCCCAAAAAGAAGGCTACAACATAGACAAGTATCCCTCCTACCCACCCCCCAAAGCTACGACACGGACGAGTATCATTATTATTACAATAACCAATTAGCTACCAGGCCTTCTCCATCTTTCCGATCACATGACAATTTCTGGCTTGAGAATGCTGGATTTGATTTCTTTATGAGGAAGAACCACACCTCCATTGCTGTACACCTCATCAGAAACATGGACATCCTCCCCCAGTATAGTCATGTTTTCAACGCGAGCCCATTGACCAACAGTAGAGTGCCAACCAATGATGCTTCCAGACACACAAGCATGTTTCTTGATGCGCACTCCACGCATAATGGTGCACCGCGAGAGTCTCACTCCCGCCTCAACCACACAACCTGGGCCAATGGCCACATCTGGCCCAATCAAGCAACCCTCACCAATCTGTGCAGTGTCGTCAACTATCACGTTTCCAACAATGTTAAGCCCATTTGCTAACTTATCCGAGGTGTTTCTTCGAAGAGAATCTAAGTAGAGCCTTAGGCCTGAAATATAGTCTCTGGGTTGCCCAATATCCATCCAGAAACCAGGCAAGACCATAGCAAAGAGCTTTTTGTCCTGTGCGATTTTTGGGAACACTTCTTTTTCAATGGATGTGGGTCTCAGCTCAATCCGGTCCAAAACACTGGCGTTCAGAAGGTAAATTCCTGCATTGATCTTGTTACCAACAAAGATCTTGGGCTTCTCAACGAATCTCTCTACCTTTCCCGTCTCCTCGTCAAGAATAACAACACCATACTTGGACGGTTCATCAACCTAGTTCAAGAGATCAATCCTTTAGTGTTTACCTTTGCAACCATGAAAAATTTGAAGTAAGAAAGAATTTACATAATGAAATTATGAAAAGCAATTCCCTCGCAATTTGGCTTTTGCAAAGACATACCCTGCTAAAAAAAAACCCAAGGAAATAGTTCAAAGTGAGAAGGGGTTTGAGGTAGGACAATAAACTGTACCTTGGTCACCATGATGGATGCCTCTCCTCCATGTTTTGCATGGAAATCAACCATTTGCTTTAATGGGTATTCACTGATGACATCACTGTTGAGAACAAAAAATGGCTCCCCGGATCCGTCTATCAGTTTGTCCCTTGCAAGAGCTAAAGGCCCAGCTGTGCCCATGGGCTCTGTTTCCTGAGAACAGGTAATCTTAATCCCAATTTTCGTTTCAAACGCCTTCAAGAAGCTCAGCATAACCTGCATCAAACAAAATGACCTCAGATATCGCTCAGTGTCTTCCTTGAACTTGGTTTTCAGGGGAAGAAACTGAAAGTACCTAGCTATGACAAAGAGTCTATAACTTACCTCAGGCTGATAGTTAATAGCTAGCACAACTTCATCCACACCGATAGCTTTGAGTGCTTCAATCTGGTCAAAAGTTGAAATTCAGTTTGTTTAAAATTGTCCTACAAGAACCGATAACCTTCATCACTCCTATTGATACAAGTTTTATCAGCTCTACCTGATGCAAAATCATTGGCTTATTCGCAAAGTCAACCAGAGGCTTAGGGACACTCAGTGTCAAAGGGCGCAGCCTGGTTCCGAAACCACCGACCAATATGAGGGCCTTCATGATGTACTGCTACTTCTCGTAGCTGTTCTCAGCTCCTAGAAAACAGAAAATCTGTGAAAGACAGAGTTATCAGCTTCGCTCCCATGTAATGCACAGAAATATAATTGAATTGGGCATCTCAAGAGAGAATATTGTTACTAGCTTAGCAATGAATGAAGCCAGATTAATCTATCGGGCCAAGATCCACTGACAAAATTTATCTAACTCTGATGAACAAAATCAGAAGCAGATAGACCATCAGAAAATGTTTGCTTACTGTAAACAGTTACTGAAACTATGTATCGATCTGTTTCAATTCAATCTTTCACAGAATGCAACTGGCATGCTTATCTAATTATTAAAATTAACAAGCAAATAGCCTTGGAGAATTCTCCAGTACCATGTCAGCTCAAACTATATGATATATTAGACAAGCCCAGAGATCCTAGATGCCTTGATTTTATCTTAATTTACAGAGTGTTGAAGAAGAGATTAAGTAGACAAGTTATGGTATCAGCTATGAGAGAGTGGCAAAACTAGCTGTGCACGACAACCCAGTGTTTGACAACACTGTTAACGCCAATTACTAGACGTTTGACAAATACCCAGATTGAATTTAGCCCGACTACCAAGTTTCTGGAAACATATTGAAACTACTCTCACCAAATCACAAAGAATTTTGACAAAATTCCTCGGGAGTCTACTATTGACAAAATGCCTCAACGAACAACTACTGTTCACGGAGGAAAACAGTAGATATTCGGGCATTCAATCAGTACTCAATTACTTACCACGTAGCCCGCGAGCTCCAATTCCCTTCTGAGCTCTTCAAGAGAAGCAGTTACAGATGACAGATTTTACGCTAAAAGATCTGCTTTATGGCACAGAATTTCTGCCAAAAAGCACGCAATTTTGCAGTTTTTCAGGGAATTATTGAAATCTTCAAATCTGGGCACCCGTCCGGCTCCCACTTCGAAGAAATGGAGGCCCAGATCTGAAAACTTATAACGCTATCTATCGCGTGGACAAATCCCGCGGCTCTCCTTCACTGTTATTCAGACCACTGGATCCCAACCACAACTGAGGACACCTTCGTGAACGCAATATATACTGCATTTTAGATTCCGTCGGCAGAAATAAGATCCCGCCGTTGGACGGAATTTTATCCCGGCAATGCCACGTCGTATATTAAAATCCTTCACTTTATTTTGTGAAATGAAGTGTATCGTGTGGCTTATGGTGAAAGAAAAAGGTCGGTGTAATGTTATCCACGTGGGCCAAAGTGATTTTTCTCAAGTTTGTGTGGGGAGTTGATTATGCCACGCATGTATACATATTTCAGTCAAAAGGTTGTGAGGTAGTGTATAAGTTTTTGGATTTGAATTACTTCAAAATTTGATGTTATATATACATTTAATGCTTAGTAGTCGGGTTGTTATTGATCCTCATCAACAAGGTTTTAATGGTATTTTAATAAATTTATATAAACTAAATAATATGAAAGCCTATTGGTATTATGGGAGGAAAGTTAAATGTGACTAGAACATAATTCTATTAGAGGTAGCCTTTAAGATGATAAGAATGGAATATTGATTTATTTTCAAATATTATTTAGGTTAACTATATTTTTTTTATCCACAAGAGAGTCTGCACTAAGGATTGTTTTCATTATTAAAAAAACAATTAAATTATAATAGATTTTACTAAATTATTTTAGCCTTTAAGATGATAAGAATGGAATATTGATTTATTTTCAAATATTATTTAGGTTAACTATATTTTTTTTATCCACAAGAGAGTCTGCACTAAGGATTGTTTTCATTATTAAAAAAACAACTAAATTATAATAGATTTTACCTTCTTTTTTTTTTAAATTATAATATTTATTTATAAAGAATTTAAGATATATGACCATAAATAATAATGATACATTTCTATATTCATTATAAATTATTTTAAAAATGGGAAGAAGGTTAAATGTATTATAAATTATTTAAAAGCAAGGTTAATGGCTTTTTTTAATAAATTTATTTCAGATGAAAATAATATAAAAGCCTATGGATATTAAATATGGGAAAAAGATTAAATGTTATTAGAAAACACATTATTTTATTAGAAGTAGCTTTTAGGATAATCAAAGGAATATTGATTTTTTGGTCAAATATTATTAGGTTAACTCTGTTTTTTAAATCTTGGAGTAATATCTAAAACAATTTTTTATTGATTAAGACTTAGTTTTTTTTTGACATAAAAGAAATACTCAATAATCTTTTTTCTTTTTTTTTTCATAATTTTAAAGTAGTCAATGTCAATCTAGTTAAATATTTAATTCATTGATTAAGACCCATCACTTTAAAAGGGATTCTTTAAAAAAAAATATTTTAAATTAAATATTAATATTTATGTACTTGGATGTGACCTTAAAAATAGATTATTATTATTATAATGAAAATAATTAATATTAAATTGAATTTTTAAGTTTATATTGCAAATAGAAAAAGAAAAGCTAGAGGGAGGTTAAAGATGGAAACATCAAAGGAAATCCTAAGACGGGAGCAAATGAGAGAGTTGATGGATATGCAACCCCATCCAGAAGGAGGGTTTTTCAAGGAGACATCGAGAGACACCTCTGTGGCCCTTTCTAAATCTATTCTTCCACCTTAGTTGGATGAAGCAGAACCTCGTTGGACGGCTGCAACCGAGGAGGGAGGCTCCAACTCGTTCTTTGGTGAGAGAGAACCAGCCATTCGAGCCCGGATCAAAGCTGAGAAGAGACTACGGGCGTGGCAAGTGTTGAACCCTAGCTGTCACCGCCTTGATCTAGAGTACGAGTGCCATTCAACTATTAGAGACCTGAGGGATCTTCAGCCCTTGGGGGATTCTTAACCCTTGCTTTGTTACAGGAATCGAGTTAAAAGTGACGCAAGATCGAGGCTTCATTCTAAATATTGCGTCAAGGCTAGCTCCGAGACTGAGGCAGGCTTCCCCCTTTTTGTAAAGACCATCGCTGGATCTTCTCTCTACTTGCATGCTTGGGATTCAGACTCTGTTTTTGAGATCAAAACCCAAGTCCACCAAGATACAGGTATTCTGCCTTGCTTTCAATGACTAATCTTTGAAGGACGACAACTTGTGGATGGCTCTCTGTTATGGGGCTATGGGAATATAAAAACACAACCATTTCTCTCGCTTCTGGTCTACCCGGAGGAGCACCTTCCTTCACTCATCCAAGCTCTTACAAGCATGCGGTGAAAACAGGGATTTTCGCTCCTTCGGGATCCAAGGATGAAACTTCAGGAGCAAAGGAGCTTTTTGGCTCTACCTTCATTGTGGAGCAGTCCGCAGAACCTCCAACATCAGAAGTTGAAGATCTCTGTGTCTATGGATCTGCTTTTTTCTATCAGGAAAAATCCCTCATCTGTCGCTTCAACGAACTATGGTCGCTTCAACGGACTATGGCCCTCGGCCTCTGCGCTAAGAGAATGGGTAAACAAGACCTGGTTGTCAGGTCATGAGTTGTTCTTTTGCTCCAAAGGGTTCTTCATCATCAACTTTTCCACAGAAGCAGAATGCCAACACATGCTAGAGCAAGGTCCTTGGTTATGGGGCAGATATGGTCTTTCCATGCAGGGATGGTTCCCTGACTTCAACCCACTGACCATGACAACTGTGACTACACCGGTCTAGGTAAGACTACGCAATCTACCTTTGCATTTTTATACTCCAGCTTTTTACCTACCGTGGGCAATGCATTGGGTAGGTTTATCAAGATAGACGCAGATCAGATATTGAAAGGCTTCATCACTTTGACTCGCATATGCATTGAAATTGACCTCAGTCAAGGGCTTCTAGATAGGATTCTTATAGATTGGACTGAGGATGATCCTTACACGCAAATGGTCGATTATGAGAACACTGCCTTCAAATGTCACTCCTGTCAGCAAACAAGGCACCTCCAGGCAACTTGTCCTATATCCTCAACCCCTTCCTCATCCCCTGGAGCATGGAAAAGAGTTAATGGCTAGCAAGACCAAAAAAATCGCAAAAGCCCCTCGAACCCTTCCTCTGACAACAAGCAACATCACAAAGACACACCAACTCCTCCTCCTTCTACAACACCTTCATAGCCTCCAACAAATGCACAACAGCCAAATGGAGACCCAAAACACTAGCCTTCGGCTTCAACACAAAATCTTGAAGCTTCAAAAATCCTAATTCCAATTCCCGCAGTTCAATCTTTGCACCCCCCCTCGAAAAGGGGGAATTGAATGACATAATCATGGCCACAACCCTGCTCTCAGGGACTCATAAGCGTCCTCGTGAATCAGACAATTCAGAAAACAACAAAGAAGCACCCTTAGCTTCAGCAGCTTAAGATTCTGACATTTCTTCAGACCATCTGGCTTTGGTGGCAAAAGTTGTTGAGCCTATCAGCTCCTCTAGTTGGATTGATGTTCGTAAGAAAAAAGGCAGAAAGGATCCTCTCCGACCAACACAATGATCTGGCCCTTTCTCCTTATCTTGTAATGTTTCATCTCGCTTTTCCCACACACTCCTTGTGACTCTCTTTTAGCATAATCTAATCTCTAGTGCTCCCATGTTCTCTTTCTGGGGGGTCTTTTCCTATCAATGAGTCGATGTATCACTTTGTACTTTTTCCTGTGAGTCGATGTATCACTTTGTACTTTTTTCCTGGATTGAATAGAAGAATTCTCATCTATTTTTACTTTAAAAAAAAAGTTAAAAAAAAAAAAATTATATTGCAAATCAATTTAATTTAAATTGATTAGTTGATATAATTGGTTATAAGCATTTATAAAAATGAATTGTTTGGAGTTCGTCTCAATATTATGGCGACACTTTGGAGTGAGCTTGCTCCTCCCTTACTTAAGTAGGGTTTGAGAGAAAATGTAACATGTTGTTTTGAGTTTTTTAAATGTTGTATGTTGATGGAGTGGTACATGTTGATTTCTAAGTTTATTTTCCAAGTTAAAAATAAGTAAAAAGAGATCACTACCTTAAAAAAAAAATGAAAATGGTGGATAAAATTTGAAAAAAAAAATCATGAATTGTGAAAGAGATTTGAGAATGACTACTCGTCTTAAAATGATTTATAAAATTTGAAAAAAAAAAAACGAAACAAGAAACTGAATTATGAAAGAGATTTGAAAGTGACTCTCCTCTCAAAATCAATAAAATATATAGATTTCTTCATATTTTCTTGATAAGAAAATTTTCTTGAATAATAAGAAAAATTAAATTTAAAAATAAACAATCACTTTTTTGAAAATTAAATAAATTTTATAATAAAAAATAACACATCTTTAATTTTTATAAATAATCACTTATTCTTTTAAGATCTAATAGACCAATTTCATGTTCATAGACTTTTTAAAATTAATTTTTTTAATAAATAAAATTACACCAATATAAATGATACGCATTTTACATGATATTTAACATTCCATATATAATCTAAGAAAGTCCTCCCACTTGGTGGGGTACCGACCTTGAAGTACCTATAGTACTATCCTTTATTTATTTATTTTGTTGTATGCGGTGGAAGGAATCATGACATTACCAGAAATATTCGAATTTTTATTAGGTGGAAAATAAGGGGTACGGGCATGGATCACATGTCGTTGGTGTTAGGTTGTGCACTAATATCGTGCGGTGTGTCAGGGTGAGCTGTCCTTGTGTATATATATTTAGCACTGTGATATTTTTTTTTTTTTTTTGTGTATATACTCAGCAATGTGATATTTAAAAAAAAAATTGTGTATATATTTAGCAGTGTGATATTTTTAATATTTTATTTTTGTGTGAGTAAAGGGTAGACTTTACAAATTGATGAATAATTATATGATGGGATTTAAACAAAATATACCCACTTGCTAATTCTAGCATTACCAATGTGTGAACAAGGGAATATGTTTGGCCTTAAGAACATTTAAATTGGATTAAAGGTGTAGGGAGCATGTGTATTATGTGGAGCATTTCTATTTTAAAATAATTTCATATAAAATATTACATGATAACTTGTCCTTATCAAGGAAGAATATGGACTTTATTTTTACATCTTTTCACTCTAACTCCGTGCAGTCTTGATGACCAATGGTGTTATGCCACGTTGTCTTTCTCTTTTCACTCTAACTCCGTGCAATCTTGACTACCAATGGTGTCATGCCATGTCATCTTTCTAGTTGCAAATCTTAATACTAGTGAGGCCTGTCACATTCTTGTCATAAAATCTTGTTTGGTACAAAATCACTATTCTCACCATCCACTTTTTTTTTTCCCTCAATTTTTAGATTTGTTTTATTGATATTTAAAATTATTTAACATATTTCAATTTTTTCCATAATAACCAGTTGAACTTAAATATAAGTTAATTTAAATGATTTCAATTAAATATTTACTTGTTACATTAATTTAAATTCGAATGACGTCTACATGAGTGAATATATATTTACACGTTAAATAATTTCGTGGAAAAAAAGTAACATTACTTTATAGTATTCTTTTACATGTTTATTTACATGTTAAACAATTTAGTGGAAAAAAAAGTAACATTACTTTATTACTTTATAGTACTCTTTTACATTTTATTTATGTTTTTCAGAAAAATAAATATATTTAGCAATTATGTTTTTGGAATTAAAATTAAATTAAAATATAAAATAGCATTATAAAAAATTAAATTAAAATATAAAATAGTATTTTAATATTTTATATACATTATTTTAAAATTATGAAAATTATTTTATTGTTAATTTTTATTTTTAAATAAAATAATTGAAAAATAATATTAATTTAAAAAATAAAATAAATATATTAATTTAATAATAACACTTAACATTAAGGCGAATGGGGTGATGACGAGTGGGGCCATGGATGTGCATGTGTCATGCCTGACTACCACTTCGCCATGCAATATTGAGCCTTCATTGTATGGATAGGGGAGGTATAATCCTGGTCTTGTGGGTAACAGAGGTCTGCAAGGAGCAGGGTACATCACCCCTCACTCCAGTTGTTGAAATTATAGTGCCATCGAGTTTGGCGGATATGTGGTATAGAGGATGTGTGCGAGTTTTAATGGGAAACATGTATGCCAAAAATGAGTGACGTACAAAGAAAATGAAGGTTGATTATGTCGCAATAAGGTGAGACTCAGATGTTAGGATGATGAGCACCCTGAATGGAATGGATCCTTTTCTTAATAGGTCAGGTTGGGATGCGATGGTCGGTTCATCTCTGAGATGGTGATGGGGACGGTTATGTTTTGAGCATCGATCATACGTCACAGGGGGGAGTTCGACCTTGCTCATAGGTGGTGAGACTTTCTTGTTCAAATTGTCTTTGTTTGACTGGTTTTTAGCTCTGTGGGTAGTCAAGCCTTTAGAAGTTTTCCTAGGTATTTTTCCAAGCTTCTGGATAGGAGCGTGGGACTGGGTAGGAAGGGTGTTGTGGTCTCTATTATAGTGGTTTGGAATCTCTGTCAATGCCCAGGTAGGGCTCGAAGTCTACTCTTGGTTGGGTCTGGTTAGTAGTATTCAAGGGTATCAACTATCGGAATTTAGCATGGCTTGGGGTGCTGGCAACAGGGAAAATTCCTAGAGGAGTAAAGGCAAAGGGGGAGAAAGCAAAGCTTTGTCCTCTCGAGGTCTTTAAACTTGGACTAGGGTAGAGATAAAGGCTTATAATGCAGAGCAGAGGTATGATGAGAAGTTCTCAACCAAGGCAAAGGAAGATGTTAAGGTAGTGGAGGAAAAGGTTATAGCAAATAACAAATTGTTGTTTGATGGAATTGTGGAAGATGTTTGGGAATGGTTTGAGGACCCAATATATTCTTGGACCAGGGATACACAATATTTTATAATTGCTAAGACATATTGGTTGGTGAAAATGTTGGTGGCCCAAGATTTGGAAAAAATCAAAAAAGACCACCAAGAGATCCTTGACACCTTTAGGATTTTCGAGGGTAAATTTGAAGCTCTATTCCAAACGATTTTTGGGGTCAAAGTCATGGTTCCAAAGGTGGTAGACGAGCAAGGAAAAGGGAAGCAAATGGAAGGCTCTACCAGTTATGCAGGGACATGTGTTAATCTGATTGTGCTAGACAACGACTTACAATAACCAAATCATGTACAAGATGAGGATGAGAACATTGAGTTGGTTTTGGAGGTTACGAAGGAGGAGACTACACCTTCTCCAACTGTTGGATAACAGGTTTAATTATGCTTGTGTTTTTCATACTTTTGTTATTAGTATGAATAATTGTAATTTTTTTTTATCAACTACATCTTTTTTGGGCTCCTTGGATAGGAGAAAAATTCAGTCATGGTAAAAACTATGGTGATAATCTTGGGTGGGGGATTTGGATTCCTCTTTAGGCCAGTCCCCACCAGGGTGGATGATGTAATTTTTTTTTATATAATAGAAAACTGAATATTGTGTGTTTTTAGATTAAAACAAAGAACACTTAACATTATTATAAAAATTGAGTAAATAATTCATAGAAGTTAAAGAAGTTCAATCTTGCATAATACAAAATTATTCATAATGTTAAATACTATATTCAAATAAAATGTTATTAATTAATTGCCAACAACTTATTTTAAATTATAGTTTAACACTAACTTTTTTCAACAATCTAATTAGAAAAGTAGATAAAGAGATAGGAATATGTTTTTAATTATCATTTGATAAGTTTATTTTATAAAAATGTACATTCACATAAATATTTTTAATTTTATTGTTTTTTTTTTTACAGAAACTGAAAGATTTTTTTATATATATAAAAGGCACAATCGAAGTCACTGTTTACAAGGACCTGTCCAAAAAAAATTGTTGCTGATATCTAGAAAAATAAGTTGTTCTAGATACTGCTTACATTATGAGATTATTGGACATAGCCATAATTACAAAAATTTTGAACTATCTACAATTCTTATAGCTTCTTGTCCTTTGGACCTCGAGCTTTTTCTAGAGGCATGTCAAGGGCAACGTTCAGGTCTGGCAGGATTAGGACGACTCTACTCCCGCACTCCTCGCTTTAGCTTTGATCTGCGGAATCATGGGCTCTGGTTCCATGCAATTCTTCTAATCTTTCACCTTGTCTTCTTAAGAAATCAACCTCATCTTGGAGCTGGTTTATTAGGGCTCGGTGTTGAGACAAGGTTTCCATCGTGAAGTTTAGAGTGGTGCTATGTGAATCTAATCTCAGGGCCAGATGCTAGGTGGTGATGAAATTGTGATCCACCATCTCTTCCTCTCGGTTTTCCTATCTTGGGTGTTGATCCATTATGACGGTTCCACTAGCTGGCGTGTCTTTCCTGATTTTTTTGGTGTGGTCTGTGCATGCGCTTCCAATGTTTTTGCCTGGGTATGGGTCTTGTGTGTGTCGCTGGGCTCTGGGAGTTCTGCCAGAGGCCGCTTCTCTTCGGGCTGAATTGTTGCTTAGAGTGCCCAATTCCAATTGGATCCTATTCCAATCTCCACACTTAATTTCTCCTCGATGGCATTTCTTGTTATGCCCTCTGGGAAAAATGACGCTATCGCCGAGCCCTTGAGTCGTTGTCCTTACCTTTTCTTTTTCTACTCTGTAATTGATTTCTAAAATATGGCTTGAATTTTCGATGCGTATCCCTTCGCCTAATAGATTTGTTTTTTCACAAAACTTCCTGTGGATGTAAAAACAATGAACCAGACTCTGTCCTTTCTGTAATCCCCTTATGGAATCTATTCTTGAACATGATAAATGATGCCCATGAGATTAGGTGGAATGCTCTACCCGCATCCACATGTTGTGGAGCCTTACTTCCATCCTTTCCCATTTTGTTATCTTTCACGCCATTAATGGAGGGGTAAGGGGAAAGGTGAAAGTGCGTGGTGGGAGTGACCTCATATGCAGGATTCCACCGGGGGTGAACCTCTTGCGGTTCTGGAGATCCATATTCGTAGGCTGCGACGTACCACTTCTCACATTCCTAGATCTGGCTAAGTACTCAGATCCCCCAGGCATGACGGGAGACCGTCTTGAAGAGTTGTTGCGCTAGAGAGATACGTGGAGGTGGTTGTTGAGTGGAGCATCAACGCGAGTGTACTGGGGCATTGGAGAGGTGTTAGGGGGGTGCTAGAAACTCATTCCTACCCAAAACTTCCAAGTGACCCGTGCTTTTGCCTATGGCTCTGTTAGCCTGCTCATATGTGCTCCCGTTGTTGGCTCGTCGAACAAGATAGAAGGTGGGGAGCATGGAAGAAAGTGTGTCCCTGGTTCTATCGATGAGTCTTTTCAGAATTGAGTTCTTTGGGTTTATGCTTTTAATGAAGTACCTTATTATCATCTTAGAGTCTCCTAGGATGATAAACTGGTTGATTTGACAATCCTTCACTATTTGAGCCCCTTTGAGAAGTGCATAACATCAGCTGAGTTGTTGGTGGTTATGCCTAGATTCCATGAGTATGTTAACAACCTTTGTCCTCTAGGGTTGAACACAACCCCTCATGCACCTGCCTCCCCTAGTTTTTAATTTTATTGTTAATTAAATTTAAATTGAATAATTAAGGGGATGAATTGTGATCCTTTTTACCCAAATTTAAATATTACTTGTAACATATTTACTCTTCCAAACCTTTTGATGGATTTAAGCTCATCCTAAAAATGCAATAAAAAAATCATAAGTAAAACACAATAAATTATATTGTATAATTTCAAAAGAAGGGGTGATTTTTTCATTTTTTCTCATCACTTATTGATATGATATATCTTTCTAAAACATGAAATCAATCACTACTTGATGAAAGCTTGAATATTTTGATTTCTCTAACCTCCACTTGAATTTTTTTTATGAGCATTTTAGATCCTCCTCGATTTATGATTGTCATGCCATTTAATGTTCATACTAAATGGGTTCGACTCTCACATTTTTTGGATGACATTTTCTTTGTTCTTTTTTCTCTTAACTCTTGGTTTTGCAAAAACAAAAACAATTAATCATGATATGTGAGTGTAACTTGTAATGGAATTGTCAAATTATTATTGACAAGTTATTGTAATATTAAATGAAAATACATGACTCAAAGACAATTTTAAAAAGCAAACAACATGCATTGAGCAAACTTGAACCACTAATCCTCTCTTTTTCTTCACATTCACATATTTTGTCTCTCTCAAAATATCTAACATGTTAATTCATAATTATTATGTTGTTGTATTTCTATTTATGTGTCTCTAAGACAATTTTAAAAAGAAAACAACATGCATTGAGCAAACTTGAACCACTAATCCTCTCTTTTTCTTCACATTCACATATTTTGTCTCTCTCAAAATATTAACATGTTAATTCATAATTATTATGTTGTTGTATTTCTATTTATGTGTCTCTCTAACATGGACATATCTTATTTTCACATCTTTTCACATGTCTTCATCACCAATAATGTCATGCCATGTGAACTTTTTTTTAATAACTTTGTGATGTCTTCATCACCAATAGTGTCATGCCATGTGAACTTTTTTATTGCAAATCTTCATTTAGTGTAGAATCCCATGGCATATCCATATTCTTATCATATAATTTTTATTTGTATAGTATCCCTCTACTCACTGTCCACTTCTAATCCATTTGTCATGTAAACTTTTTTTTTGGTTTAATAGTTTATATATATTTTAATTTCGATTAAAAAATTATAATGAATAAGTGACATTTAAAAAGTTATTTATCATAATTTAATTTAATGCAAATTAATTTAAATTATTTTTAATAAATATTTTTATTGTTATGATAACTTAACTAAATAAAAATATTTATCTTCAATAATTTATCTTTTGAAAAGCTTTCATCCACATAAACAAGTTATATATGAGGTGTTACCTATTCAAATTAATTATAATACTAAAAGTATTATATGAAATTTTACCTTATGAAATTAATTATGATACGTTTCTTAAGTTTATTGGAAGCATATTGAAAATAAATCTCTTAAAATAAATTTACTAACATACACACCTACTTAGGGGTAATAGGTGTAATCTCTTAAAATAAATTTACTAACATACACACCTACTTAGGGGTAATAGGTCTTAGGGGTAATAGGTGTAAGGGGTAATTTTCAATCTTAGAAGAAATGTGGAAGCAAAATTTGCATGGGGATTAAGAATCACCACCAATAATCAAGCAAAGGCTTAATTATATATAAAGGATTATAGGCTCTCAAGTATCATGGGGCAAAGAAAAAAGTAGTGGAGGATTGATTCATAATTATTTGGCTCCTTCATCACTCATCATCATCTCATAACTCTCACCTTTCTTGTCTCATATCTCACATTAAGGATGAAGAAAAAGAGCTAGAAGAAATATAATTCTTTCAAGTCCTATGCACTCACAATGACAAGGTAGGCTCTTTGGATAATGATGGAACATGCATGAAAGAGGATTGGATTCAAACAAAAGGGGGTTCCCTTTTCATCACCCCTCCCATGATAAACTGACTCATTTAAACTTTGTCATGAGGTTGATCAAGATAAGTCTTGTGACACAAGTATGCTGGAACATCGAGTTATTTCCCATAACTTCTTTGTTTTCTTGATGCTTCCCTTCCTAGCATTAAGGTTCTTCAATTGTGAGATGGCATGGCCCTGTTATGCATGTGGTTTCTTGGCAATAGAGGCTATTTTCAAGCTTGGCCTAAGGTTCCCTTTATTTGTGGTGATTTCATTTATGTTCAAGTGCTCACCATTTAGAGGGACATCCATGCTCATGGAAATAGTTGACTATGGTGTGACCCAACTAATGTGAAGTGCAGTATTAGAATATGTAAGCATGGAATGGTAGAGGCACACAAGATTGTTGCAAATTTGGACTGCCAATGGAGGCGATGGCATGAGGATTGGAAGGAAAATATGATAATTGAATTTCATGAACAAAATAAATATTTGGTGGAGAATAAAATTTAGTTGAACAAGCTTAAAGAGTTAAAGAAACAAATGTGGGTTTTCATGTAGGTGAAAAGGAGAAAGTTTTTTTAACTGGATCAAAAAGTGGACTTGATATTTTATTTGGTTGGTCAAAACTCTAAATTTTTAAAGCTACCACATGCAATGCTTCATCCCAATTTTGAACTAGCCTCTTATGTGTCTCAAAATCCCAAGGAAACAAGTGTTTGGGTGACATAGGGACTACAACAAATGTCACATGTCATGAGCACAAACTGACATAAGATATACACCAAGGTGTTTATCCACACTCGTTGATCAACATTTATGTATATTGGTCCATACTTAGTCATTTTTGTGTTTCTTTTGTATATCCTATACTTAGCCATTCTTCTTAAAAATGCAGGTTGCAGAGGCATCTACCGCCAAGTCTGCAAGTCCAAAAGTACCACACTTAGTCTATTTTTCACCATTTCACAACTTTAACACTTAGTCGTTTCTTTTGTTGTGGGAGTCTTGTTGCAAAAGACTAAGACATCCTTCACTCCGTAAATACCTATGTCCCGCAACTCGAAAATCCGCAACCCCCAAAAATATCCTTCCCGCTTCCTCATCACTCATAATGTACTTCTTTTCTACACTTAATCAATTATGTTTAAATGCAAATGAGGGGTCCTCCCCTCATTCCCACTTTCTTTCCACAAACCTGCAACCCTGCATCCCACATTTCTACATCCTCTAAAATGACCTGCATGTTAATCACTTTGCACTCCCATACTTAGACAATTTCACAACACAATATCACCATTGCCAATGACATTAATTTCCCCATCTCCACATCATCCATCACTCGTATGAATTGAATATCATTATTAAGTGGCATGATTTTAGTAAATATCTGCCATAAATATTAAATCAAACTGTGTAATTGGATATTTCAAACTAAGAGCTATGTCATTCGATAATCAAGGAAATATGTGGTAAAATTAAATAAGGAATTAAATCCCTACTGTAAAAATATTGTATTGACAAAAGCATCACCTATTCATGAAAAATAGTCTTTGTACTTGATATGTCAAGTAAAAGGAAAGAACTATATTGTGGTGGTAATGTCAACACCTTGGGAGGAGAAGATCGTCAATTTCAGTGATCGGAGGCCCACAAGTGGTACTAAATTATTCCATCCGAAGACAAGAAGTTGAACAAGGTTTGGACCTCTGGTATTGCATTAGCTAGATGCATGCTGGAAGTAGCCGATTTCAAAGAATTAGTCCTCTAGTGCATTGAAAAATTTGATACCGAGAGAAGAGTAATTCATATATAGGGAAAATCATCGATTTCTTTAGTACCCTCAGTGTTCAGAATAATGTTGAGTCTACTTGACCCCGCTCTAAATTTCAAAAATGTCAACGCTGATGACTTTCTAAAAGCTCACAATGGGGGATCAAAATTCCTTGAAAGATTTCTTACAATCCTGACTAGAAATGCTAATGCTACATAGGTTGAGGTGTGTTCTTTAAAATATCCATACAAATAATTCACATGGTTGTTCGCTAGAATAATTGGACACGAGTTCATGACTTCATTTCCAAAGTATATTGTATATATTATGTATCATTCAATTCATAAAGATGTTGTAATTGATTCGGCCTGGATCATTTCAAATGAGGTTTCATTTCAGTTGGGAAGCATTAGGAAGACCAAAAAAATTTACATGACTTCTTATCTAATTCATGTTATAGTTTATTGCCATATTTTCAAGGACTTTCCTAGAGAAAAGAATATAGACTTCAAAAAGGATCCAGTTTCATTATGGTATGTGGTGTTATGGAAGCACAAGGCTCCATACAATTTCTATGAAGTAGAAAATTCTTTCTTGTCCTGTTTTAAGAAGTTGATTCACAATCCTACCATGTTCATACTATCATTATAAGTTGCATCATTTTTGTTAGAGAAAGGATTTTTTGAAACCATGGAATATTTTAGTGTTATTAGACTTTATGGATTTCAAGGGAAACTCTCTCGGCTGCCATTTTATGTTTTTGATAGAATTTTCACTATTGAAGTATGCAAACAATGCAAATATTGGGTGCATTTATTCAATGAAAAAAGTAAAAAATCAATTCATCCCATTACCATGGAAAATTGGAGAAATTTCTATGAAGAACATTTCTCATTTGGATGAATTCACTACTCAATTTGACCATCTCAATTTAGAAGAAGTTCAAGAATTTCAGCATTTCAACCTTAAAGATTTGTTTTCAACACACATATTTACAATCATATATGGATCATCATTTAATAAGTTAGTTCAACTAGAAGAAGGAGGGGGAGATAATCAAAATCCTCCTGAAGCCTTTCCTGGAACAACCCTGGATTATATTGATGCATTGGTCACCACTAATGATTGATATAACAAATGGGGTTGAGAGACGACAAGTAAAAACCCAGGTTCACCAAATGTGTCACAAAAGAGAAACCTTGAAATAATAGTCAAGAATAAAGAAGGTCTTCCACTAAAAATTCAGTGGATGGTGGAGATAAAGACCCTACCAAAAAGGCAATCAAAAAATCACACATTGTTCATGTATTTATAAAAGGAAAAAGAGAAATCTAGAAAGAAGGATATGAAGCACTTGAAGCTAAAACTAGTCCCAAAGACACAAAGGTTGATGCCATAATAGAAGAGCCCGACTAGAAGGAACAAAGAATGATTGAGAAAAGGACTATAGATAAAGAATTGGATTTCTAGGAGCCATAGGTATTTGAGGAAGAATATATCACTTTTCACCATGTGACCTACAACAACAATTCAAAAAAGTTGTTAATTGAAAAAGTTAATTTGTGAAATAAAAAGGTTTCTGAAAAATGGAAATCAGATATTAATTTTCAAGGGGTACCTCGAAATTCATGGAGTTTCATGAAGCAATAGACAAAGCTTTAAATTATTCCATCGATGAGATAGAGAAGGAGAATTTGATCTTAAAGGAACAAGTAAAAGAATTGGAAAAATATTTTCTTCCAAGACCTTTGTTTGTCGAACCCATCACTGCTATACAACCATTGTGTAGTCTCGAGGATGCACCGGTAACAAGATCTAGGTTGAAATGTTCATCAAGTGTATTAATGGCTATAAGAAAATAGAATGGAGACAACATTCATAAAATGATAGCCTTGATTCTTGAAATATGGGAGTTAGCAACAAATTCAACTACTCACTCTAGAAGGGTCTTGCATTTTAAAGAGTATCTCCAAAAGGACTTGGAAAATGATGAAAGATTTTACAAAGAAGATGTGGGTACATTTTCGGCATAGGTATTAAGTTTAAGTGATATACATAGGAGAGAAAAAAATATTCCTTCCAAGGTTCATTTTAAACAAATTAATGCTTGTTGGTTCAAGAGAATTAAGTAATTGCGGGAAATGTTGTCTGAATGTGATGTTATAAATACTAAAAGAGGTGATTTATTTTTAAAGATTGTTGATTTAACTAAAGAACTGGAGGGCCCACACTTAATTATGGACTCAATGCTCTTATCAAAAGTGTAGTTACAAGAACAATTGGATGCCTTAAAGGTTTCTTGGGCCAACAAATTTAATGACTCAATTGAATATTTTGAAGAAGTGGAAAGGTGGTTAATCCGGTATGTGAACAAGAATGAAGATATTGAAGACACGTTTCATCCATTGAACCTTGATATTAAAGAACTATAAAATGAGTTATTTGAAACCAAGACTAAACAAGAAATAATGGTTTCTCCTATTGCAGGAGTATATTGAACAATGGTTAAGAAAATCCTTGGTTAAAATAACTGAAATGGATCAACAAGAAGCCAGTAATACCATTATGCGACCTCCATCCCAACAACCTATAAAAGACACATCAACAAACAAAACCTTTCTTTTGATCTTCCATCATAGAAAGTCAAGTAGTCATTTTATTTTTCTTTCAACTCTTTTTCCTTCTCAGTTAGTAGTTATTCTTATTTTCTTGTTTAAGGATTTGTGAAAACCAAAGGTCGACCATTGACTATGTCTCCTTTCCTTCTTCCGGGTCTTTCTTTAATTTCATGGTCCACAAGATCCCAATCCTAGTCCTCTTTGAAGGAAAAATGCCATTTACTTTTGATGAACCTTACAATCATTATTACTTTTAAAAAGACATCTAGAACTATTCGGGACATTACATTAGTGATTTCTCAAACTTTTAATTTTAAACATGATATTTCAAATGTGTGTCTATCAAAATATTTTGGGATCTTAATTAAATGATCATTTAAAGTTCTCTACCATATGTGGTCCTTGTCTTCTTTCATTTTTCTAAATAATGTGCCCTACTTTGCTTTATACTATGATGGAAATGTCACTCTGTGAAACTATCTATTCTCTTGGTTTATAATCTTGTATTATAATGTGAATATTTGCTTTCTGGGAGATGCCTGGCCCTTTCTTAGGTATTTGTTGCATGTGAATATTTGTTTCAAGAATAAATGTGGTCCTTGCTTAGGCTTTTTTTATATTCTTGTATTATATTTAAACTTAGAGGAGTACCACCTCTTTAAAAAAGCAGGAGGATTGTATCCTCGTGATGTTAGCTTAAAGACCTTAAAACAATATTTTAGATCAACACAAGGGAATCCTAGCATGGAGACTTAGGTGATGGAAGGATCCCTATATCAACCATATTTTTAAATTTATGACAATGTAATGTTTTTTCGAACAATTTTCTTATGGGACAATTTGTTTGGTTGTATAGCTACCTAGTTTTCTTGTTAATAGTTTGGATAAATATAAATAAGGCCTATTATTTTCTAAAACAACACATTTTGGTCTAGAACTTTGATCTGTTTTTTAGTTGTATTACAAAACTAACTAGTTAAGTTGTAACCCTTTTCTAATGCAATGACACCTCTGAACCCTTTTCTAATATAATGACACATGTTATTATTTTAAAACACACACACACACACACACACACACACACACACACACACACACTCCAATGCATGAAAATGTTCTCTGTTATATTCAAATCAAGAAACCAATTTTCCATGTACCTCACTTCCTTTATGAAACTACATGCCATGATAAACAAAATTCCAATTTTAATCATCTAAAACCAAAAGTTACGAGGAATTTCCATTTTTAATGCATGAAAATGTTCTCCATCATCTTCAGATTAAGAAACCAATAATCCATGTGTAATGTCCCCACTATAATCCCTAGTTTAATTAATGTTTAATGTAGATATAATGTGTGACTATGGCCAAGCAATATATATGCGAATTGTATTTCTGAATTTTAATAAATAAAATGTGATGCCATCTACTAAGGGGACATGGACAGAGATGGGCGTTGAATTAATCCACAAGAGAGGGGAGGGTCTAAGAGAATTTCCAAGAGGGGTCCAAGGGGGGATTAACTATGTCTATTAATTCCACCCATATTCCTGAATTTTATTATAACTATGTATTAAAATCTATTTTTTGATTGAGTGTCCCCAAATCCAATCATTTAATGCATGTATGAGGGAGGGTGTGAGAAGTCACATCCCACATTTATTGGGAGCATGGGGGCTGTGTAAAATTATCTTGGGGAAGTGTGTCAAGCAAGTAATCCAAAGGGAGGAAATTCATATGGGAAGCTGCAATAGTTTTAGAAAGTCAAGTTTTTGCATGAACAACAAGCAAAGAGGAAGAATGAGAGCTTGGAGCTGGAGAAACCATGTAGGGAGAATTATAGAACCTACTGGAGCATTTTTAGAGTGTAATTGGAGCTGAAAACTAAAGAGTCATATTGTTAGGACTGAAGAGTGAACTGTTGTCGGAGTTGCACGATAACAACAAGTGTTTACTGTTGTTGTTGGTAGTTTTCCCGACAATGAGTTTCCTTGAGTTTCACAGTTGAGAGGATTCCTGGTTACTTGTGCCAGAGAGAACTTGATAAATGAATGGGATTCCCAAGGGAATTATATTAGTGAAGGGGTACATTCCTTGGGTTGGGAAGGTCAAGATGAAGAGAGCTAGTGGAAAATCAGGATAGTTGTAGGAGAATACCAATGGGTTGTGGGTTTTCTGAACTGTGAGTGGACAATGAGAGACCACCCTCTTTTGTGGGTTACTAGCCTCAACTCGGGGGTGACTTGTTGTTGATATTTGGAACAAAAAGTCTATGTTTGGGTGCAACATTCGTCCCAAGCAACTGGTTGCACAACTATTTTGAAAGATAAGTGTTTTATCTTGTTGTTGTGTTATTTTATGAGTTAAATTGTTGTGCAAGAACTCTTTGTATGAGACTATTTTATATGATGTTGTCATAATTTATTAACGTAATTCATGCTTGTTTAAAATGTTGTAGATGAATTTACTAAATGGTAATAGAAAATAGTTAAATCTAGTTGTAATTTGTAGCTGGAAGTTACAAGAATTTAATTAGATAACAAAAGTTTTAATTTATGAGTATTCTGCATGTAATGGACCTCATATGGGATGAGGGACATTACATTATGGTGTCAGAGCCTATGGTTAAAACACTGGTCTTGTATGGGCCAAGAACTAGTGTGAATTGGAAAAATTCGTTGTGTAGATTTTGGTCTATGCGAATTTGGGGAAAAAAGATGGAAAATTAGTGTTATACCACAATTTTCCACATCATTGCATCTGCAGGATGGATCAGTCATTTTCCCTAGATTTCAAATGTAAATCCCATCCTCCTGCATCAAATCATCTAAAAAAAACAATATTTTTGTTTCCATCCGTGGGTCACCAGTGTGCAACCGTGGATGTCCATGCCTTGCTAGTTTGGAACTCGCGGATGCCCTCAAAAAATGTGAAAAAATAAAATAATACACATTTTTGGGTGGGTTTTTAGGTTAAGCTCATTCCCAATATCCCCTGGGCTCGTAAAAAATGGAATTCAACCACCTCAACCCCTTGAGGATGGTATACATGCACCTTTGAGGGCATATATGTGGAGGACAACCAAGGTGAAAAGTTATGCTAAAGAATTTGCAAGATTCCCTATGTCCCCTATCCTCTGAGTAGCATCCCCATGATTATGGAACTTGCTTTCCAATACTTCTTTCTCTCTCCTATTTGACTATAGGGTGTGTTCCTATCCCTATCGAGTCATCCGAGGAAGGGAAATCATGTTGAGTTAATGCTTGAAGGAACATTGGAGGAACCTAGGAGGTTGGCTTCAAGGCAATGTCAACGGTTGAAGTCAGGTTGTAACCACTGATTTCTACTGTTTCTAATAAAAGAGTTCTCTTTCCCTCCATACTTGTGTGATATTGTTCAATTTACTTATGTATTTCGATTTGATTCACATATTGAGTTTATCTATATATCACATGTATAATTTGATCCTATAACTACCTTGTTGCAACATTTTCTTGATCTCCTTTTGAAGATTAGTTTGGGAAGAGATCATGAGTGGATTGAGGTTTGAGAGCGAGGAATGACATCAGTCGATAGGATACAAAGTGTGACATTCTTTATCCTCTATCCTTAGGTAGTTATTTCATTGCAAGTTTTGTATGCGAGGGTAGGTTTTGTATTTTGTATATGGTCAAGCTCTGTTGTGACACGACCCAAAGTCATAGGGGAAAAATCGCATTACATAATTGACAACCATATTGGGGATCTCTTCTCCTAGTTTGGGCCAGTATTAGGGTGTCTTGTGTTGTCTTTATTTCCTGTACCTTTTCTTGTTTTCTAGGCTTTCTTTTCAAAGCATTTTCCATCTAGAAACTTTTTCCAAAGTTTCTGGAAGCATCCTTTTGGATTGGATATTTTTTTCTTTCAAGTTTTAGTAGTGTATCTGTGTTTTTTCCCTTTATGAGTCATGGATATCCATGATTTGACTTTGTATGACCCGCGGATGTCCATGAGTCCTAGTGTACACAATCTTGGATCTGTGTAAGAACTTGATTTTTTAGCCTTTCTCTCAGTTCTAGAGGATCTGGATTTTTTCATTGTAGTTTGAGCCTGTTGGGTTTGGTTTTTCTTTTGATTATGGTGTTGAGTCTTTGAAAACTCTCAAATCCTTCTAAAAGTTCTTGCTCTTGGTTTCCCTATGTTTTTGGCTTACTCTTCGTCTCTCTACTACATTTTGAGTTTTGGGCTTTATAACCATTTTTCCAAGTTTTTCTAATTGTACATACTCTTTGATTTCACATAAACCATGAACATATGCTACCCTTATATAGGGGTGAAGCACGTATTTTAGTGCCCAAAAACATGTAAGTGTTGGTCATATCCACGCTTTGTACAAGGCCAAATAATGGATATCTGTGTTTTGTGGAAGGACAAATAGCGAATAAAATTCATACACACTTCATGTAGTGATAGAAACCACGCATATAAGATTATATCCGTTATTCATAGTGGGGTGACCTGCGGATGCCTACAAAAACTGACTTTTTTGCTTGTTTTTCAACCTTTTTGGAGCCCTGTTTCAGCTAGTTTAGGGGTCTTTTTTGGGGATTTTGGTACTGAAACGTTTTGTGGCCTATAAGATGTTAGCAAGGCTTTAAATTTGAATGTAATTTTTTTTTTTGATCCATCTTTGTCTCTCTTTTATCCCTTGGATTGCATGACTATAAGACTAGTTTTGTTCTCAAGATCTCGCTTTTCTGGTCATTGTTGTGGTCATATTTAAAACTTGAATTTATATTTGAGTTCGATACTTTTATTTTTTGTTTTCCTTGGATTTTTCAAACACAAAACTAATTTTTAATATTTTTTTTAGAATATTTTGTTAGTTTTGCTTTGGTAGAAAGAAAAAGAAAATGGAAAACCTAGTTTTTCTGCTAGTTATGTCTCTTTCTTTCTTTGCATTGTTTTGCATTGTTATTTGAAAAAGAAAAAGATGTTAGCATAGGATTTTTGTTTCTTCTCATATTGCATGCATTTCAAAGGAAAAATAACAAAGAACATCCTTTTGTTTTCTTCTTTTGCTTTTCTCAAAAGGTTGCATTGTCCATTTTGCATAGAAGTAGAAAAAATTGCATTTCAAGGTTTGAAGGATTGTTCATGCATTTTATTTTTTGAAAGTCTTTTTCATTTGAAGAATTAGTGTAAAATTTTATTTTCCAGTGTTCTTATAAGTTTCATTTTTGCAATAGTCTCAAACAACATCAGTTGCACTTCCATGCCCTTTGAGTAAGAACAACCGCTAAAATGAATGCTAAACTTAAAATGTATTAGACTTTGTTTCTAGGGTTCACAAACAAGTTTAGGGTTGATCTGAATTATGCTAAGAATGAAATGAGAATATATATATATAACAGAGAACATAAAAATATAGTGAAACCCAACTTCTATTAATGAATAAGATAGAAAAACACTGTGGAACATGTTGAAATAATGTAACTTCAAAGTGTATTCTAATTATTATTATTGCATTATTCATTATATCAATCTCCTATTGCGGATTGATCATGTCGACTATTGTAAAAGACAAAATCCCCTTCTGCGGATTGGTCAAAACATAATTGCAATAGGCAGAATAAGAAGTCAGCCCCAAAATATATTAAAGGTAGTTATAACCACCCAGAAGAAGAATTCGACCCTGCCAATGAAGAGACACCTTCGTCCACATGTGCCAGAGTTGTATAAATAAGGATGCTAGCACCTCATTTAGACACACACTCACTTTTTCATTGTGAAGCAAGTTTTAGAGATGCAGTTGGAGAAGA
>SNQJ01S0012482.1:70979-105038 GCA_010110895.2 Picea sitchensis
GCTGAAAGTCGCCGCTTTCCATAGCTAACACTCAACTTTTGGACACACGTTAGCTGTTGAAAGTGAATTATGCAAATTTTGAAAAGAAGACTTTATAGATCATATTATTTTCTAAGACAAAAACCAAAACCTAAGTTTTGCAGATGAAAAGACTCAAAAATGAATTGAGGCAACTACCGATAGCCATGCTATCCACCACAGGACTCGACTAAAAGGACAGTTTTATTTTGGGAGATAACATCTGGCTCCAACTGGGATGGAGACCTCCCTGCGAGGTTTCCAAGAACCTAGTAGTTCCAGTGGCCTTTAGCACTGGGCATGGAGTCATCAAGCCTTCAGCACTGATCCCTCTGCAAACCTGTATGCATCCCAAGCTTATTCATGAAATCAAGAACTGAAAAAGATCAAACTGCTCGCATGGCGAACTTATTCTTCTACCTATCCCTACACTAGCCATCTCTGTCATTTGTTAAGTGAATGCTGATTTCCATAGTAGCCATCCAAGCAATTTGAACACTGAGGAAATCTTGTCTTTATTACTGATCAACAAATGATGTTGAATATGCAACCACAATGACAAGGAGCTTTTCAAGAAACTATATTTACTTGAAAACATGGGCGAGTTGAAGAAATCTGAAACTTTCGAGCCCTCTGAAAAATGTAACTCCATGAAGGCTGCCACTGGATCCTTGTAAAGAAGATAAGAAACATGTTGCTCTTCTGGAAACAACTTCACATCTATGGCAACCTCTTACTCAGTCATGACTGTTCCTCTGCAATAAGACTGATCATCTTCTTGTCCTCTTGATATCAACTCGTGATCATCAGAAACTACAATTTCATTATCAGAATGATGCTGACAAGAGGATAACAAAACAAGATTTCCATCACATGGATTAGGCTCAGCTGAGAACATATAATTTATGATGCAATCATCAGTCATCATAGGCTCTTATTGACTTACAAACTGAACATAAGCTTCATATGCATACCTGTCTCTGGAATACTCAACAAATATTGAAAAGTCTGACCCTGAAACTGAGTTGAACTTACATGTTGGCTGCTGTCCCAAATCTGCTCCAACCTCATTTCTCTCCTGCTCAACCATGGTTCCTTTTCTAGAAAACTGATCACCTTCTTGTTCCCTGTCTCTAGAACATTCTTCCAATGTTGACGAATTCAGATCTGAATCTGAAATAAGCTCGTATGCTTTCTGTTGTTCTAAATCTGCTTCACACTCATTACCTTCCTGCTCAGAATCTAAAACATACTGACCCTGTTTTTGCTCATGTGTAAGCAGATTGTCAAATTCAACCTGCTGTTGGATCCTCCTCGAAGCACGGATATTCTACTCCACCTCTTGAGCGTCTTCGAACAAGTTCCCTAATGATGAAGATTTTCTTTCTAACAAGAGAAGGACAAGTTCATTATGCTGATCCATCAGATAATATACCATGGCAGCGATCTCAGTAGGCCGAATCTCCAATGGGATGTCATAATATTACCTATGGAACCTCCTGTTGAAAACAGTCAAAGATTCTTCCTTCTCTCTCTTCAAAGTACAAAAAATGTTAAGGTACTGATCAAGACATTTATTCTCACCCCAGTGTTTTGAAAAAACATAATAGAAATCAGTCCATGAACCTATTGATCCAGGTTCCAAAAGTCTAAACCATAAAGTAGCCTCTCTAGTTAGAGATTTAGAGAATAATCTCATAACAATATCTTCATGAACAATTTCCATATTATCAATAAAATTTTCAAAAGCCTCCAAATGTTTTTCAGCTGAAACATGACTATCTCCGGTAAAATGAGGAAGGTACTCAACAAAATATGGAGGATAAGGATGAAGATGCGTTGGTAGCTTGAGAGGTTTGAACACCCTTTGTCTAATCTTAGACTAAAATTCTGTGGGCTGATCATGAGAAATAGTAAGTTGCTGATCAGGTTCAGAAATTATGGCCAGAGGGGCTGAGATCTGGGCAGGTTTTGAAACAAGTTCAACCTCCTCAAGGTTGTATGCATGCTCAGATTCAGAGGGAATCTGAATGCAGATCTCGTCTTTAGGAATAGGCTAAGGTAAAGCTATAGGATCGACATCAACAACATAAGGAGGCTGCAAGCTTTCCTCTTCTAAATATGGACTTATAAAAGATGGTTGATAATCTTCTGAATATACAAAGCAAAAAATAATTCTCTTTACACGCGCAGGGAAGAGCATGAAAGAGCTGATGAAGAAAAACAACAGTTCATGAAGCAAAATAATGAACTGATACCTGGATCTTGACTTCAACCTCTTCATCTTTTACCAACAGGATCCTCCCCAGTGGAGTCTTTGAACGTGGAGTCGCCAGATAGAAAATTACAACCAAGCAGTGTCTGACCTTTGTTTGTCATCAAAGATCAGATTTATGTCGTCTCCCAGGGAAGCTGAGCTTCAATCTCCTCTCCCCGGCAGCGGCTCCAATTTGTTATCACTCCAGGAAACTCTCCTAGGTTGTAAGTCGGAGATGCCTGGTAACTAACTCTTTTTGGAAATATTTTCTTAATATTTGATATGATTTGTGGATCAAGATGAATATCTAGGGACTGGACTGTGTTTTCAAGACTGTCTAGGAATACAAAATCTCACAAGGCCTTCTAGCCATGCAGTCAGACAAAGTTTGATTAAATGGGGGGAAGAAAGCAACTATTACACCAGATTATACTTCATACCAACAAGCACAATGGGTTTAATAACCAAAGAAATAGCTTATGATTAGCAACTAAAACAATTAACCAGTGAGATGACAGTCACTGCAAATTGAATGAGCATCAGCAAAGAACTTTCACTCATAAACTATCGGAAAACAGAGGAGGAAAATCTGACCACACAACTGAAGGAAGCTTGAATTTTTTTATATAATAAGAATAAGTCTGTTGGTTACAGAGACAACATCATAGTACCCAAAATCGAACCTCTAGTTTGTCTTCTATCCTAAGCTTTATAGCTTTACAAAGTAGTTTAGAGATCCTGAAAACATGGATCAAATTAGCTAAAAATAGTAAGTCAAAATCTGATTGCAAAATATGAGGGATGATCCCCAAAATGAGGTCAATCCCAGATTTCTCTCTTGTTGATTGCTGATGTAGTGCTGGATAACCTCCCAAGGTTGGATGTTGACTCTCCAAGAGAGACAAATTCAAATTGGTTGAGATGAGCAAACAATCCCTGAAATTTTTCCTTTGAAAAGATGCCAAATGTGATTAAAACTCTTCTTCTTCTCATCATTTTCCAAAAGTGGTTGATTAAATAGATTTGATAATTCATTAATCAAGCCTTAGAAGAGGTTTCAATTCATTCTCATGTAAAAAATTCCGATCTGGGCGAAAATCGTAACATTTTGGCCGTGACAGGCTTTCCACTGCGCATAGCCCGTGAAAAACGCTCCTTAGCTGCGGAAAGTCGGCACTTTCAACAGCTAATGGGTCATAAAATATCGATTTGCGCTGTTGAAAGCGGACAAATTTTCAAAATCAAATTTCTCGGTCATAAAAAATCCGTTTTTCATGTATGAATAGTCGATCGACATCTAGAGAATCTAAGCTTTCGAATGGTGTTTTCAGATCTTCATTTGGAGATCGGGAAGGGAATGAAAAGTTCCCTGCAAGTTTAAGCATCATTCTTTCCATTTGCAATTCAAAGCTGTAAACGGTCCTTTGTGTCTTAGATGGTATGCCTGGTGGTCATTTTCTTCCATAAACTGCTGCTCTTTAATATTCATTGTATTTCCATCTGAATTTTATCCTCCACTTGGCCATTTAATCTATACAAATTGTATAGATCTGCAGTGCTTCCAGATCTTCCTCCATGCACCCCATTAATATCAGATCTTGAATCCATGCTAACAGCACCAACTACTGATGCAGTAGCATGATCATCAAATGAATCAGTTAGAGTATTGGTGTCAATATAACTGCCAAGCATGGATGGAAACACAGGATTGATGGGATACCAATCCAAGCCATAGTTTGGAATGCATACATTTGTAAGATGAGTATTCTGATAGTGTCCAGTAAATCTGTTTGATGACATGTTTAAGCGTGACAAAGCAGCAGAAAGTTCTTCAGTTTCATTTATGCTTGAAGAAACCACATTATATGTGTTATTGAAAGCAATATTTTACTTGTCAGCCATTCCAAGTCTTCCTGAATAGATCCACGAAGTTTTTTGGCTTGCTGCCCAATCTTCCGGGTGACAAGCCAGAAATTAGCAGGGTAATTATTTCCTCCTTTCTCTTTTCTTGGGATTCCTTTAGACAAAAGAAAATGCCATTGATTTGCTATCAACAAAACTTGCAAAACCCTATAACTTGATGAAAATATCCCTAAATCGAGGCTTAGTTGGAAATGTTTGACTTGGCTGAGCGCATGGCTATAAATTTGCTGTTTGAAAAAAAACCGGACATGCAAGATTTGTTCAGATTACTTGATGCGTGATCTCCTGTTCTTTGTAATCTTGGGCACTTGGCATGTATAATGATACGCATTAACATCGGCACCCTAAAATTTGACACCTTTACATTTGCAAACTGAAAACCGGCTGAGCTCTTTTGAGAACACCTGTGCAACCCATTTTAAACTCAGAATCTGGAAGTTCAACATTGCTGTTAATGTTTCTTACAAAGAGAGTACGGGCAAGGATAGTATGATTTATAACCTCTTTTACATTAGGGAGGGAAAGATCAAATAAACAATTCCCTGAAGCATTGATGAATGCAGCAACAGATCATCACTGAATGAACATCTCTTTTAATGATAAGATTTGGAATGATCTATATCCATTTGCAAGGTGGACAAGTGCTGTGTCAGTCAAAAGAGAAATGTTGTTCAGAATGAGAACATTCAGTGCACAGCAAACAGCCCGTGGAAAACTCCTCTGTCAACTGTTCGCTTGCCACTTTCACCAGCGCGCGACTCTGTGGAAAATCCCTGTTAGCTGCGGAAAGTATGCACTTTCAACAACGCACCACTATTTAAAAAACACTCCTTAGCTGTGGAAAGTATGCGCTTTCAACAATGCGTGACCTTGCAAACACCGCTCCATAGCTGCGGAAAGTATGTACTTTCAACAACGCGCCACCCGTGACTTGATTTTCGAACCTTTTGAAATTCACCACTTTCAACAATGCACAGACTTATGAGAAGTGCTCCTTAGCTACTGAAAGTCGCCGCTTTCCACAGCTAACACTTAAATTTTGGACACACGTTAGCTGTTGAAAGTGAATTATGCAAATTTTGAAAAGAAGACTGTATAGATCATATTATTTTCTAAGACAAAAACCAAAACCTAAGTTTTGCAGCTGAAAAGACTCAAAAATGAATTGAGGCAACTACCGATAGCCATGCTATCCACCATAGGACTCGACTAAAAGGACAATTTTATTTTGGGAGATAACAACTGAAGGGTACCCTGTGAAGTGTGGGTACTTTCACCAGATAAGGCTGGTCAGTGGAGGTTGAGATAACTGTTTCTCACTACTTCGTTCTCTTAGGAATTTTTAGTGGAGTGCTTCTTTGTATTTTTGGCCTTAGGTTGTGTCGGTATCACAACTTTTGTATCATTGATTCATGGTGGTCAACCAACCGCTCCGCTAGTCGGGAAGGACCCCTGGTCTTTCTCTTGAAAGCATGGAGCCACCTCTTAGAAGGCATGGGTTTTTATACCACTGGTTCACCAAAGTTAGTGCATGAGACTTTTATGAACATGAACAATCCTACAAGGGACAAACCTATTCACAAGAAATTCCTAGCCAATTTTTTTGAGAATACCAACCAAGGAACCCCTGCCCAAGGGGATTCTTATGATTTTTCTTTCTTTAGAAACATTGGTGCCTCCTTGACGACCACTTTGAACATTCCTAGGTTGACTGTTGGATTACCAGTTTGGTTGTGGACGACTATGAATGTCCTGAATTCTCTTGATGCTTCTCATATAAGAACCTTATGTTAGGGGCATCCACTACAAGGAAAACATCTTGTAGCAGAGGTTATAGTGGAGGTTTTTAGTGTTACAAAATTGACAAAAATTGTGAAAAAAACCTCTGTTAAAACATCCATTTTCGGTAGCGAATGTTTTTGCAGAGATTATAACTGAACTTCATTATAACTAAAAAAAACTGGGCGGTTGGAGGTTTTAGCAGATGTTTTTCTAGGTGATGCACTTCATGGTGTATACGCACCACTGCATTCTCAAACTTAAAGAACCGATGCTTACATTTCACCAAAAGCACCGGGGAAATCAACAAAATATTGAGGCACCGATGCTCTTCTAAATAATAACACAATGGTGATTTAATAATAACAGTGCACCGACCAAATCTATGATACCATGCACCGATGCGTTACAAGCAAACTTGACCGTTGCATGAAATTTAGAATCAACCGATGTGGAAGTCTGATACTGAAGCACCGATGAGCTGTTTTAATTAAACGCACATGAAGGCTGATTTTTATTATTATAATTGTTGTTGTTAAAATAATATTATGGTCGGTGCTAGTTCATTGTATTACAACACTAGTGCACATTTTATTACCACATCAATTCTTTTTAACATTAAACACATTGGTGTTCATTTTCTCTTTTAAGAAACATCGACCTGTTACAGTGAAATTATTGTTATTTTTTAATTCCATTGTTCATAAAAACATTTGACATATTTTTATAATAGTATTCATATAAATTAAATTTTGAGTAGTGCATTTGGATATGATGTTTGGATTAATTTGTTATATCATCAAATTTCACATAACTATAATATTTAATCATCCATATATTTAATCAACGATGTAACATTTCACAACAAGATTGGACAACACAATATAATAAAATAAAACATATTTTATTATATATGAATAAGAGACTCTTTATCACATAAAATTGGACACTTATCGATAACCCATTGTCTTTCAATTAGGACACTATGTCCATTACATTAAACAAAATGTTTGATTTTCACAAACAATTATTTCAAAAAATACAACAACTTGCATTGATATCCAAATATATTGATCATCATTCTTCACTGGAACTGTTGTCAGTGCTCGAGCTACTTCTATGACTTGGGTTATTTGGTCAAATGTTTTATTGATTTCCTCGATTGTTTTCCTCTTCTTCAAGTTCCATCTACAAAAATAAAAATAAACTGTAATGAGTGTATCTACATTGGTGAGAATAATGCAAATTGAAATGCATAATATACATGAATGTAAATTGAAAAGTGACGTACCATACAAAGAATTGACTCATGAATGATACACATTCTTTCAAAACCAAATCTCATGCCTTCTGTCAACAACTCTTCTATTGGCACATTTCAATACTTTATTTCCTTCATGTTTTATACCCCATAATAAATCATAGATTTAATATAAGAGAATTTTTTGTTCCATTAATTATAAAATGAGAGAAGTAAAACAACATAGATACTTACAAGTTCCACAATTAATTTTTGATATGCTAACACATACTCATAACCCATACTTAACCCAATGTCAATACTCAATTAATTTTAGATATAACTTGGTTCTTGGAATCATTGGATTGATTTTTGTATTATAAGTAGAAATTTCGTCTATACGTTTGCTCCATTATATCCCTCATAGTTTTGTAAAAGTTTTTCCCCCTTTAATTAACCTCCAACACCACTCTAGATGAGCTAAGGACCAATTAGTCATCATTTACATCTTCTATGATTTTTATTTTCTTAGGAAGACATTTCGTTCATTCATTGTTGGTATTTGTAGAACATTAAACATATGTGAATTAATAGATTGTTTGAAACATGTTATCTAATATTATTAAGTATATTATTAATGAAAATTCAAAAAAGAAATCAAATTGAATAATATCTTTTCATTCACCTGATTTATCCTTTTGCAATTTTCCCATCAAGATCTTATGCTCTTCTGTACTTAGATCACAAATAATCTTATCAAGATTCCTCATTTTGTGGCTCTGGATGACACACACTAACCAATACATATTGGTTAAACTTACATATAGTTCAAACATAATTTTGTATATAATTTACAAAGAATTTTCCTTTTTTGCTTTTTTGGATGTGCTATCATTGTGTCGATCATAATTTTTTTTACTTGAACTATTCTCACACATTTTTTATTATCAATATACAACCTGTATCATTTAATACAAAATATATTAAATATATTTTATAAATAAATCACATAATTTTCAGCTAAAAAAGCAAATTGTCTTCTGGTGCACTTTAATGATATGAAAACATCGGTGCGTTCGATACAAGAAATGCACCGACATGATTTTTTTTTTAAATACTTTAAATTACAATGGTGCAATATTTATTGATAACAACACCGCAACTAGAGTAAAAAATGAAAAAAAAAATACCATGAACAAAAAAAATAACCGAAAAAATTACACATCGATGAATGAATTTTAATATTTTTTTATGTTACATCATTTTCAGTGCGCTTTATCAGTGAGCACACTGGTGCATTATAGTCAAATAGACACACTGATAACCAGAAACCATTAAAACAAAATATGACAGAGCCAAGAGGGTTTGAATCCGATGCAATAAGTGGTTCCCTTGCATCACATGCCAAACACCTTATATATAGAAGCACAAACCCATTAAATCTAAAATGCCTAAACGAAAAGCCCTAATTGTGAAGTGATAGAGGGAGTTAAACCCTAAGGTGAAATTTTGCAGTCACATAAGCAAGGGCTTAAGGTAAGTATGTTTTTTTTTCCTGAATTTTAATTAAATCTAATAGGGATAGAAATTGTAAAATTTATTATTATTAAAATCAACAGTAAAATTTAAAATTTTTACTATGTAGGGTTTTGAGTGAATCACAAAACCTTTCAAATTTTGATCTTCAGAATATTTTTGTTGCTCCAAAAGAGTTTTCAGTGAATCACCATACCCTTCAAATTCTAATCTTTTGAATAATTTTGTTGTTCCAAAGTATTCTACTGCTCCACAATGCTCCCCAATATGTCTCTCTTGCAAATATCTCCCCTGTAAATTTTGACAAAATAATGAAATAATGAATAACTTCTTACTATTTAAAGGACTTTATGAAATTAGGCTTTCGAAAAATAAATTCCCGCTCATTTTTCAATTGTAAAATTTCAAAGTCGCATTTTTTTTTTTTTAAAGTTTTTTGAAACACCAATGCATTTATTAATATAACACACTGATGCGTTTGGTTAGACAAAGCACTGGTGCACTAATTTTTTTTGGAGCACCGATATCATATAATTTTTATTTATTTATTTGAAATCTTAAGAACCGGTGCAGTTAGTAATTAATTTCCTCGGTGTAATATGTTTAAAGAAGTGCACCATTATGCTTTAAAAGTTATCTAAATTTTTATTTGCACATAAAATAGTATATTCATCTTCAATTATCTTTTAGGATGCATCCACATGAATTGCAGTACTTCATAGTATACATTTTCTGCTTAAAGTCGCCTTATTCTTAAAAATTTATTGTTGATTTTGCTCAAATGCAGGGAGAAAAACTTATAATATCAAATGGCCAATTCTTCAAATTCCAGCCCATTCCATATTGCTCAAAGTCCATCGCGGAGTTCTCCCTTTCCATCTCCAGTAAGTTCAGATTTTATTTATATTTCGATTATTTAATTGAATTTATTTATTTTTATCCGTGTCAATCCGAATAAAAATGTATCCAAATTTATAGGATCCTAATTTAGAATTGAGTTCAAATGCAAAAAATATTCCACCAATTCAAAAATGTCAGAATCTCTTATCAGGAGAAACATACCACAAGGAATTGGTAGATGAAAATGGACATCTACTTTACCCTGCCAATTGTAACATGCCATCTTCCAGCCACAATCCTGGGTCAATGATGGTAATAATTGTTTGGTATATGTAATTTGAACAAACCAATTTCATTGTGCTTACTAATATCATTGATGTACTAATGTTCAATATTTTTGAAATTAGGATTCTAATGATGAAAAACCTACCTATCATCTTCTTTTTCACCCTACTACAATGTCAAATCGAGAGAAGGTTGTAATAAGAGCACAACTTGGAGAGGAATCATTCCAAGAATGGTTGAATCAACCGCCTATTCAATTCCCACTACACCCATATTCACCAATTAGGAATGACTACAACAATAGTAGTTCTTCACAGGTTGGCAATGGAGTCAATCAAATAGAGGTTGGTATGGATGATTATTTATGGGATACAACTTCCATGGAGACAATGTTGTTAGATGCATTCCAAAACGATGAGCTAGGGGATGATGCTCATATCACTGTTACCTTTTTCGAAAGCCTGAAATCTGCTTCCACCACCCCTCTCTTTGGACCTATCCAGTCAAACTATAGCTAGTTGGGGAAAACAATGTTACTGTACAACTTGAAAGCAAAGTTTGGCATGCAAAACACATGTTTCTCGAAAATATTGAGGTAACTAACCATCAAGTCCTTTATATTTTGAGAAATTGTATCACACAATCAACATTAAAAATGGTCGACTTTATGAATGTTAAATGGAATTGTACATTTATATTTCCCACTAACTACAAATTATTCAAAGATAAGGTTATTCCAAGTGATAATGTCTTGCTTGATAGCTATGAATAGGAAAAGAAGATGTCTAAAATGTTGGGTGTTGAGTACATATCATATCATGCATGCCCGAATAATTATATTCTATATAGAGGAGAATATCCAGACAAAGAAATATATCTGAAATGTGGGCATGAAAAGTACCATAAATCAAATAAAAAGGGTAAATCACATGGTCCTCCTCATAAGATATTGAGGCACATGCCTATAATCCCAAGGATTCAAAAGATCTTTCATTGCAAAGAATTAGCTATGTTGCAGGGATGGAATTCCTTGCACAGAAGTGAGTCAGGAGTTATGTGAATCCCAACAGATTCAATAGCCATAAGGAATATAGAGGATACATGGGCCGAAAAATTCAAGGATGAAGTACGAAGTCTATGACTTAACATATCCATGGATGGCGTCAACCCATATTCCCTCCAAAACACCAACTATTCTGTTTGGATTGTAGTAGTGATCAATAACAATATCCCTCCATGGTTGTCCATGAAGAATGAACATCATATGTTGGCTCTAGTCCCTGGTAGAAGACAAGTCAAGAATATCGATGTCTACCTACAACCATTGGTAGATGAATTGAATGAATTATGGGAAGGGATACATGTATATGATGTATCAAAATCCATCACAACATAGAGGAGTTTTACATTATATGGAATATGTTCTTACACCACACATGATTATCTAGGGTTAGGAGTTTGCTATGGTAAATTACATGTTTATTGATTTATTTATATATGTAACAATATTTTTTGGCATATTTAATTCACTGCGATTGTTTTGATCTTCAATGCTAACGTGATCTATATACAATAATAAATTCGTAGGTATTGTAACAAAAGTGTAATACCCCAAGGATGTGCTCCAGTTATATTATGAATTGTAATCACGTTTATGAATTGTAATCATGTTTTGTAGGCTGGTGAGCCAAGTATTGATAAGCTGGTGGGCTTATGTGTTTATTAGGCTGAAGAACCTAAGTGTTAAAGGCCAGGAGCCTGATTTTGTATATGTAATTATGAAGAACATTAATAAAGATTAAACATCAATGGGTGCAGACCAACCATGAAGAACAAGTGATGGGGGACTAAGATTCCATAGGGTGGGTAAGGGAAAAGGGTTTGAAAGGTTGGAAAGAGGGGCTAAGCTTAGGGGATTAAGTCCTTGAGAATAATAATTTATTATTATTCCGAAGATGTGTGAAAGACATGTGTTTTTATCCTAAGTCCTGGGAGAGGCAATGCATGCAGCTCTAATGTGTGCAAAAAGGGAAGGCATGTAGCTCTAGGAAGAAAAGTGTCGACCTAGGCACATGCAATTAAAACTAATGCGTCATCTGATTTGGGGGTTAGTTCTGCTAGTTTTCCTGATCCTCCATCTGAAACCGTGAGACCTCTGTGATTGAACTCTGCTTAATTTTCTTGTCACGCATCCTGAAAACGAGAACCGTGAATACGACCAATGTATTTCCGTGAATCTCGTGGCCTCTGTATTCAACCTTTGCAATATTCACGCAGGCACCTGAAAACCAAAAATCCGTGAACCGTTCCGTGTCTTCTAAGGAACTTGACACCTGAGTAATCGCCTTAGATGTGCCATGTTTTAGCCTAGGTTGTTGACACCTGTGGTGTCATGCCCATTTTCTATTGCTACTGTCATCCTTGTGTGAATGAGTGTTGAGCCGTTGTTGTTGTACTCACCTGGTTGGAGATGAGTTGAGGAGTGTGCTGAAGAAGTGGATTGTCAGGCCCATGGTAGAAGAGGCAGGTTGTCAGGCCTGTGAGCATATCTCTCCAGGTGAGAGAGTCTGTTGGGAAGTGGTTTTCTCCTAGAGAGGGTTGTTGGCATAGGGGAAGACCCAGCGTTCAACGCTCAAGATCGCACCAACAAAACCCTAACTATCAACCCTTTCGGCAACACCTGTGAAGCAGATGAAGTCTCACCCGAGGTAGAGGCAGGGGTGGTTGCAGGACTCAGATGCATGCAACCTTAGCTGGGACATAGATATGTGATTATAGCACTTAGCAATCATCTAGCATGGTTTATCCATCAATATTCAACCCTTACAATGCTTTGCAGATAACACAGAGTATCACAGTGAGTACTTAGATCTAAGATAATTCAGCACTTAGGCACAAAAAGATAGATCGGGTTCAGCAGAGCAAGAACTAAGCATATATCAGATCTAAAATTCATTCCTATCTCAGAAGCACAAAGCATAATTAAATCTATTTAATCACATCAAGCACTTAGCCAAGAAGGAGATAAACACATTAGATTGAAGCATATAGCACAATACACAAAGTCACCATGGTTCACCCCCACCCTGGGGCTACATCCACAAGATCTTCTTCTTTATTATCTTAGTCAAGTAGTTACAACACATAGCTTCAATAATCCTTGCTTCACACAGGACATAAGATCTGCATAGCTCATTAGATCCTTCTTCCTTGCACTTCAACACAAAACAACTTGCAAGCTTCTTACAATCATGCACAAAGAATTTACAAGATACATCCGATCACACAGATCCAGTTCTGGCACTAAGCTATCACATAGATGTACTACTCTCCCCTTTTTTGCCTCCTTTTCTTACATTACCTAAGTATCTATTTATAGATTACAAAAATGGGCCTAAATGTGGGTGAACTCATGAGCCAACATCCCTTTCTCATTACATTAACCCAAAACCCTAAAGGGACCCAAAAATAGGTCTAGTTTCCCTAATTTCCACTTTGCATTGCGCTCCATATTTGTCAAGCTGTCGAAGTCCCAAAAATGGTCAAATATGACCAAGTATTCTTCAAAACTTGGTCAAGGGCCAACATGCCCCCAACACTCACCTGTGACTAATTCCGAGTCACTCTGGTCTGATCAATTCCGCCTTGAATTGTTCAATCTTGGCTCGAGCTGCTTTGACCTACTACAGTGTGACAACCTCTTGCTCAATGAATTCCCGGATCACTGTGTCATTGAGCGGTCATTCCAGGCGTTTTTCTTCCATGATGACAACCTGTTCGAGTTCAACTTCCTGGCTTTCAAGTTTAGCGAACAACTGGCATGCCTTTTCTTGGATTGGCTAAAGTTGTTGGGAGACTTCCATCACTTTACTTTGCAGTGTATGTACCTGTTGTTGGGCTGTGCATTGTTTTGCGAACCTATTCATTCTTTCGACTAGGATTAAAGTCTTTATCTGCACCTGTAGCGTGTCTGCATGCTATTTTTCTTCTTGGAGTTGTGCCTCCAATGTCTGCAATTTTGGATTCTCTGTGAGGGTTTCATAAGTCTGGGTGCTTCTAGTGCTCAACTACTTGCATTCCAGGGAAAAGGTTTTTAATCGGCCAACTGCGCTTCGAGTAGTGGCCTCTCTTAGATCTCTTATTTCTTGGGGGGCCTCGGGCATGATGCAGAGCTCTAGATCTGTGATGCGCTATTAGAGTTGTTGGATTACTTCTTCCAGTTGGGTCACCTGCTGTGGGAGACAGTCTTCCATATTCACTTCTATGACTGTCACAGAGTGAAGTGATTTGTGAACCCTTTTCTATACTTCAAGTTTCTCTGCTAGCAACTGTGCCTTTTCCTCATCCCACTTCGCTTTCAGGGCAAGCTTTTCCCATTCTGCCTCACTCTGTTGTTCTAGAAGTGATTTCTGTGCTTGTATCAAAGATTGGATGGCTTGTGTTGTGTCTTCTTGGGCTCGTTGAAGGCGAGCTTCGACTTGATCAGTGATCTGGTGTAGATGAGTGGGCTCATCGCCTATTCCCGATGTTCCTCTTATCAAGGGCACTGTAGAAACTACTCGGATGGAATGGAGTGTCTGCTGCACTTCTTGGAGTTTGCCCTTGATTCGGTTGAATATATCCTCTTGCTTTGCTTCTTTCTTTTCTGCGAGCTCTAGCGAAACATCATTCAGCGCAACAATGAAGAAGTCAAATTCATAAGCAAATGGTTATATTGGCTTCCAACGACTATATTTCTGTGCCATAGGCTGCTTTTCTGATATCCCAGTGAAGCTCGATTCCTGTGATTTTTCCTTCTGCGAAGTTTCCTATGGAGTCTTCTGTAACTTTCCGATTTTGGCCTTCTTCTTACTTAGCTTCCTAGCCTTTTTCCCAGTAAGCTTCATCTCGGTCATCCTTTTTCCATTCTGATTCTTATCTTCTCTTGACATAGTCACTTCGCGTTGCTTAGGTTCTTTCTTTAGATCCAAAGGTAATACTCTTTCATCATATGGATTAGGTATTTCAATATTCTGTGGTTCCTCTAATGCTCTTATAACTTTGATACCCAAGTCCATGGTTTTCAATGGCTTAGGTCTATCCTCTTGTTCTTTCATCAAGTAGGAGATCCTTATAGACATAAATTCCACGAGTTCTTGCTTCTTCTGTTCTAGAGCGTCGTTTTCTTTTGTTCTCCGGATATGGTTTTTTTCAATCTAGATCCTTCCTAACAAAGCTGGAAATGGGGCGTGGTCCTCAATAAATTTAATAACTTATAATTCTTCCTCTGTCAAAGTTCCATGGGTACTCATAGCTATCTAGGTAATTCTGCCACATAGAGTTACCATTTTTCCTTTAAATAATCCGATGGTTCCTAGTGAAAGGACCAAAGCAGGCCTTCCTAGGGTTTCCCAAGTGCTTTATGTCATAATGTTCATTAATGTTCCCTCATATAGAGCATAGTCAATGCTGAAGTCTCCTATTCTTACTTCAATTTTCTCCTTTTCTTTGAAGATCTCTAACAAACTGACATCCTTATGGTCATCTAGGGTTTGTTTTATTTTCAGTAACATGATCTCTGATTCTTTCTGGGGTTCTTCTATATTTTTAGTCTCTTGATCTCCTTCAGAGTTTTCTTGATCCCTATTCAACTTTTCAAGTCTAACAATCATTCTAGGGCAGTCCAATACTTCATGGTCCATAGCTCTATAACAGAGGCAACTAGGGTTTCTCCCAGAGCATTCCTTAGCAAGATGTCCTAGTCTTTTGCAATTGTACCAAAGAGTTAATCCTCTCTTTCTCTTCAATGATCCCCAACTCTTTTTGTACTGCGTGCTAGGATAATAAGGGCTAGTCTGCAAAAGTTTCTTTCTAGGGTCCTGCATCCATTGGTTAGTCCAAAAAATCTTTCTATGCATAGGTATAACATATATTTCACTATTCCTATCAGACCTATTCATATCAAACTTTATTTTATCTAACAATGCTCTAGTTTTTAAGTTGAGACAAAATTTATCAAGCATACCTAAATCTATACGTTAGACGTAAAAAATTTCACTTATTTTCTTCCACGGGGCACAAAGTTTTCATATCTAAAACTTGAACTATTCTTACCTTCAATAGAGGCTAGAGCTTACAGATCTTACTTCTTTTCTGTAGAAATTTCTACTTTTATCTTTCTTAGATCACAAAGTGTTCAGATCTCACTTCTTTTCTTCAGTATCAACCTCTTTTCTTGTAGATTTGACCTCTTTCCTTCATATTTGACCTTTCTTTCTTGGCATAAAGCTTCCCAGGTCAAGTAGAATACTGCTCACTAGGGCAACGGATCTACACATAGAGATTATTTCGCACAAATATTTTTCTTCTTTAGTTCCCAACAATCACATCTTCAGGTCCTGACAATGGAACCATTTGTTGGCACAGGGGCAGACCCAGGGTTCAACGCTCAAGAGCGCACCAACAAAACCCTAACTACCAGCCCTTTCGGCAACACCTGCAAAGCAGATGAAGTCTCACCTAAGTTAGAGGCAGGGGTGGTTGCAGGACTCAGATGTCCGCAACCTTAGCTGGGACACAGATCTGTGATTATAGCACTTAGCAATCATCTAGCATGGTTTATCCATCAATATTCAACCCTTACAACGCTTCGTAGATAACACAGAGTATCACAGTGAGTACTTAGATCTAAGATAATTCATCACTTAGCCACAACAAGATAGATCGGGTTCAGTAGACCAAGAACTAAGCATATATCAGATCTAACATTCATTCCTATCTCAGAAGCACAATGCATAACTAAATCTATTTAATCACATCAAACACTTAGCCACGAAGGAGATAAACACATTAGGTCGAAGCACAGAGCACAATACACAAATTTACCATGGTTCACCCCCACCCTGGGGCTATGTCCACAAGATATTCTTCTTTATTATCTCAGTCAAGCAGTTACAACATAGAGCTTCAACAATCCTTGCTTTGCATAAGACAAAATATCTGCACAACTCGCTAGATCCTTCTTCCTTGCACTTCAACACAAAACAACTTGCAAGCTTCTTACAATCATTTACAAAGCATTTACAAGATACATCCGATCACACAGATCCAATTTTGGCACTAAGATATCACATAGATGTACTACTCTCCCCTTTTTTCCCTCCTTTTCTTACATTGCCTAAGTATCTATTTATAGATTACAAAAATGGGCCTAAACGTGGGTGAACCCATGGGTTGACATCCCTTTCCCGTTACATTAACCCAAAACCCTAAAGGGACCCAAAAATAGGTCTAGTTTCCCTAATTTCCACTTCGCGTTGCCCTCCATCTTTGGCAAGATGTCGAACTCCCAAAAATGGTCAAATATGACCAAGTATTCTTCAAAACTTGGGCAAGGGCCAACAAGAATCCAACACCAACTACAGAGCTCTGAGAATTCCTGATCCAACTTGTTGCCAAGACCCATAGAAGGAGGTGAAGCACCAATGGACCATGCTTGTGAAGGTGTATACTCTTGGGTGAAACATACATGTGGGGAATGAGAGTTCGTGAGTAGTGGGTGTAAGAAGGCTCATGGAGAGAATCCTTCTGGTTGCATTGTGCAGTTTACCTGTAACCTCAGCCCAGTCTAGGATTCCCTTGCCTTGGGTGGAGCTTAGTCCCAGCTTGGGGGTGAATCATTGCTGAGCGTAATGAGCAACGTGGTCTAAGGCTGGGAGGTTCATGGAAGGTCTGCACATAGTTGGTGGAGTTACTACAGTTTCGAAGATAAGTATCATTATGTGTTTAATTTCAATTGAAATGCATGTCTGCGATGCTTGTAATATTATCATGTATTCCATTGCAAGTGGAATTATTGTTAATTTTGTTTAATTCTATATGATGGCAGTAACTCTATGTTAAATGATTTAATTTGATTTAATATGCATGTTATATATAATTTATGGGAATGTTTTGCGTAGTAGCGTTTCCCGACAGTGGGGTTGATGGCCGGGGACATTACAATATGGTATCAGAGCCCAAGGTTTCAACGCTGAGCCTGGATGGGTCAGATAAGTGGTCTTTGGAACCAAGGTTTTGAGTGGAAATGGTGTTTGGATGGGACCAATTTCAAACCTTAGAATGTTTCTGAGTGACAAGGGGTTACTTGGCTATGTTACAAAGCTCAGGAGGAGTAGCGGTAGAATAACACCGTAACCAACGTGGTGTTTGACCATGGAGAGAGATAGCTCAACACTTGGGGTGTTGGAACCATAGGATTTTTTTGGGAAAAAGGAAAGTCCTTTACGACCATCAGATCCAGAAAAGGTGTAGGAGGGTTATCCTGGAAGCCTTTCGGAGTTCGACAGTCGGGAGAAGTGGAATATGCCGAGGCATAAAATTCCGAAGGAGATCTACATCGTAGATCACATAAAAAGATCCTGACCATTAGATCCATGTCCAGAAAGGCAAAGGAAAATCACTTCAGAGGATTTCTAGTGTGGAGTGTGACAAACTCTCGAAGTCTCGAAGTAGTTCGCAACCGTCCATTGTGAAGGACACACGTCAAGAGATCCTGTACTTAGGGTGGAAGAACTTTGTGAGGAGGCAAGTGCTGTGAGTTTGAAACTCTCGAAGGCCAAAGTGCCGAAGTCACTCATATCCATTTAGCATGAAGGAGGACATGTGTTGGTAGATCATGAACTCTGGGAGAAAGTGTTTCGAGAAAAAGTGAGCGTATAGGAGTTGAAACTCCCGAAGTCCGAAGCTCTGAAGCCTGAAGTTTCGAAGTGAAAGGGTAGACATGGTGGGGTTGGATGATGTCGCCTGGGGTGATGTGGACCTTTATAGGTGTACCACATGCCATTGCCTTAGTTGGTGATGACTGTACTATGTGGTCCCAGAGGATAGAGAAGACGAAAGTTCGTAATTCAAGAGATTGAAAGGGAAGCAAGAAGGAAAGCTTTCGAAAACTGAAGTTCCAAAGCTCCGAAGTCCTGAAGTACTGGAACTCAAACACTCGAGGTTCCATAGTTAGTGTCAACTGTTGGATGCTGGGTAGACGTGGACTGTTGGTCCACTCTACTACGCGAGTTTGGTAACTTGGAATTTTGAGAGAGTGTTGTGTTGTGCTTTGAAAATTTTTGAGGCCGAAGGCCCGAGTAAGCGCTTATTGATATAGCGCCTGGTCATGACCCATGGTTGCGTAGGTTGGGGGACTGAGAGAAAGGGGATAGTGCTCAAAAACTTAGCAGTGCAGAGCTCCAAAAGAAGAAATCTATGGGGATTCTCGATTGAATGAGAATCACAAAGAATGAAAAATGAACGTTTTCTTGAATCTGATTTGGTTATGAATGTTGTGGGATTTGTTAAGGATTGATGGCCTGACAAATTCCTGTTGTCTTCACATTCTGTTTACATAAGTTTAATGAGTGCCATAAACGATTAGATTTGACACTGAGCGCAAAGAAATGGAGGAGACATAGAATGCTTCCAGTTCATAGAATAAAGCTAAAGGGATAGATGTTCATTTGGGAGTTGAAGGGTTGAACTCCAATAGGCATGGACAAGAGATAGATAAGGAAGGGAATATTATGAAAATCATTGAAAGATTGCATAAATATGCCCAAAATCACCGAGTAGATAGCATAAAGCTCATGAAAGCTAAGGAACAATAGGGAGAATTCAGCTTAAAGTTGATGAAGAGTCTGGAGAGAATAGAAAAGAAGTTGGACAAGGAGAGAGACTCGAGCAAAACAGGGGGTCACCAGACTTCTGAGGGAAGAATATCAAGGAGTGTTGGTAGACACCATCATCACTCCCAAGGTCGCTCCAAGAGGAGGACACATAGTAGTTCAAGCCCATCTCCTACCAGAAAGCATAGAAGATCTAGAGTGGATGAACTGAAGGGCGAAATGAGAAAGATTAAGCCTCCTACATTTGATGGAGAACATAAGAAGAAGGAAGATTCCAAAACATGGTTGCTTGGCATGATTAAATATTTCCAAGTGAAGAATTATTCCTCTCATGCAGAAGGAAGAATTGAAATGTATCAACTGAAGGGAAAAACATCCATGTGGTGGAATCGACTTGTGTAGGTGCAACACATTAGAGAGAAAGATATCACTTGGAAATAATTCAAGAGGTATTTCGAGAAAAAATACTTGACTAAGAGATACTACGATAGAAAGATGAAAGAGTTATTTGAACTCAAGCTGGGAAGCATGACCATTGATAAATATGAACGAAGATTTTTGGAATTGCTGAAGTATGTCCCATATATGAGACTAAAATATGAGACTATCAATATTCAGAGGTATCTAAGTGGGTTTCCACCTTCCATTGGTGACAAGATTCAGTATGATGATCCTAAGACTATGGAAGAATCTATAAGAAGAGCGAAATTCTTTTGTGAACAACAAAGAGAAAATCCTACTTTTCGGAAGGCTTGGGATGACTAGAAGAAGTTTAAGAAAGAGCAGAGGCATAAGGGAAACGAAAATTCCTTTTTCAGAAACAGTCCAAAAGGACATCCATCATTTAGAGATCTGAGAATGGCTGACGTAGGGGAACAAAAGCTGAGGTAGACACCCATTCAGTGTTGGGGCTTTCAGGGGAAACATAAGTACATAGATTTTCCCCACAAAAATGGCAAAGTGAGAGATGTCCATAATGTTCAGAAAGATAAAACAATGGAGGACATGGGCAGTAGAATTCCAAGGATCTACGCAACCCTGGACAACAAGCAATCTAAATATCAGTCGCACATGATTGAAGTGGAAGGTATGATCAACAAGCATGCCTTTGCTATTTTAATTGATTCAGGGGCTAGCCATATTTATATAGATCCTAGAGTGGTGGAGAGTTTGCAATTTTTGAGAAGAAAACATGAAAATTCTTGGTTAGTGTAGCTGGCTATAGGAACCAAGAGGAAAGTCACTGAGTTAGTTAAGTCTTGTCCAGTGGACGTGAATGGACTGAGTACAAAGGTTAAATTGAACATCTTGCCTTTAGGTTCTTATGACTGTCTAGTTGGGATGGATTGGTTGGACCAACACCATGCCATCCTGGACTGTCGTAACAAAGCATTCACTTGCCTAGATGAAGAAGGAAATCGAAAAACAATCCAAGGAATTCCTAGTGTTGTTGCTATCAAAGAAATCTTAACAATGTAGCTGAAGAAGTGCTATAGAAAAGGATGTCAATTATTTGCAGCCCATGTGGAGGAAGCATATAATGATGAGGTCTCAAAGATTGGAGATCATGTGGTACTAAAGGAGTTTGAAGATGTATTTCAAGAGGTACTCAGACTACCTCTGAAAAGAGATATCGACTTCTCTGTAAAATTGATGCCTGGAGCCGCTCCACTGTCGAAAGCTCCTTACAGAATGAGTACGCCAGAGCTGAAAGAACTACAATTGCATCTTGAGGAGTTCTTGAGGAAGGGGTATATACACCCAAGCATGTTAGCTTGGGGTGCCTCGGTCCTGTTCATGAAGAAGAAGGGCAGGACGCTAAGATTGTGTATCTATTTTAGACAATTGAACAAAGTAACTGCAAAGAACAAATATCATTTGTCGAGGATTGATGACCTCTTCGATTAGTTGAAGGATGCGAAGATATTTTTGAAGATAGACCTTAGGTCAAGATATCACTAGGTAAGGATAAAGGATGAAGACATCAGCAAGACCACCTTTAGAATAAGGTATGGTATTTAAGAGTTCATAGTGGTGCCATTTGGGCTGTCAAACACACCTATTTTTATGTGCTCGATGAATGGTGTATTCAGGGACTATCTAGAAAAGTTTGTCATAGTCTTCCTGGATGACATTCTGGTGTATTCCAAGTCAGAGAAAGAGAATGAGAAACATATGAGGATGATGTTGTAGGTGCTAAGAGAGAACCAACTGTATGCCAAGTTGAGCAAGTGCTCGTTTTATTGGGAGCAGATCCATCACTTAGGGCATATTATTTTAAAGGTTGGGATAATTGTAGATCCTGAGAAGATTGAGGCCATTAGAGAATGGTCAACACAAAATAACGTGACGGAAGTCAGATCTTTTATGGGTCTAGCTGGTTATTACAAAAGGTTTATCTTTGGGTTCTTGAGGATAGCTCACCCTATCACTTCCTTCCAAAGGAAAGAGAAGAAATTTCAATGGACAGAAGAATGTGAGAAAAGATTCGAGCAATTGAAGAAACTGTTAACCAGTGCTCCAATCCTGAGGATTGCAGATTCAAATGAAGATTTTGTGGTGTGCACATATGCATGCAAACAAGGACTGGGAGGATTCCTAAGTTAGAATGGATTCGTAATATGTTATGAATCCAGGAAGTTGAAAGAGCACGAAAAGAACTACGCAACTCATGATTTAGAGTTGGCAACTATCGTTCATGCTCTAAAGAAATGGAGGCATTACCTCAAGGGAAAGAGGTTTGAGCTAAGGATAGACCATAACAGTTTGAAGTATTTGTTTGATCAACCAAACTTGAATTCTAAGCAGAGCAGGTGGTTGGAGTTTCTCTGTGAGTACGATTTTGATATCAAGAATATCAAAGGGAGGGAGAATAAAGTGGCTGATGCACTCAGTAGGAGAGTACACGAATTACATGCTACAACCATTAGCATGTACCAAGATGATATTAAAAGCAGAATTTTGGAGGCTGCAAATGCAGATTTACAGTACAGGGATTTGGTAGCTAAGATACAGCAAGGTAAGACACTACAAGGAGTGAAATTTTTTAAATTGGAAACTGACGAAACACTTCTGTACAAGAACATAATTTATATACCTAATGTCCATGTTGGCACAGGGGCACACCCAGGGTTCACTCCAAGAGCACACCAACAAGCCCTAGCTACTGGCCCTTTCGGCAACACCTGTGAAGTAGATGCAGTCTCACCCAAAACAACTATGAGGGGGTTGTAGGATAGAGGTGTTTGCAACCAAGGGGAATATCAAGTGGATCAAATCACAATAACAACACAACATTCATACATCACTTATCAACTTGATCTACTCCATGCATATATGAGATCTACCTTAGAAATGCAATAACAATATATAAAGACAAATACAAATTACCAATCACACACAACACAAAATATACGTGGTTCACCCTCTCTCTAGGGATACATCCATAGAGCTGTGCTATATTATATTGATGTAAAGAATATAGTTATTGTCTGTGCATTTAGCTAGCAGATATCCTCTCTTCTCCTCTCTTTCTCTCACCTCCTTGCTCACCCAACTGTAGGGTTGATATTCACACCCAGCTGAAGATCTTACAATCCCGGAGGCTCTTTCACTCAACACCTCTCTCTTTCTCACAATACTCTTCTCTCGACCAACTCAGTATCAACAATAAAAATAACAACACATCAGCCCAACAGTACCAACCCAACCTAGGCCCTTTAGACCTCTATTTATACATTACAATCATTCACCGACATCCTTAGGTCGAAACCTAAGTGTCCAAAACCCTAGATACCAAAACCCTAGGAATCTAAGCCCTAGGTCAACTTGACCCTCTTTTTCTGTGCTTCACCAACCTATCTTTCCTTTCCTCTCGCACAGTGCTCCAAAGCATCCAATGGTGGCTTTTTCCCTCTTGCTGATTTGTCCTTGATCCTTCTTCCTTGCTTATCTTTTTTCCTTGATCTCCTTTAGTCCAATGACTTGCTTTTCCGTACTTCGCTCCATATTTTATGCTCGTCTTCTTACTTCGCCCTAGTAACAGTTACTGTGCCTTCCAAAAAGTGCACATTTCACCTTTTATTTCTTGATATTCACTCTCTTCCATAAGCAAGGGCTAATAGGCCCCCAACACTCACTTGTGACTCGTCCCGAGGAACTTCATACCTGATCCCTCTTCTTTGCTTCATCCTTAAATTACGCAGGGCAGCCTTTGCTTTCTGCTCTATGCCTTTTTCCCATCCTTGTGTAGACTATCTTTTCTGTGTCTAGTACCCAGTTTAAACTACACCTGGTACCTAGAACCTTTTCTTCTTGCTCTTACTGAGGTGTGCGAGGCAGCTAGCTGTCGTAGTACAACTTCAGCCAACTCCCATTTACTAATCCTTCCTTCCATTCTCCCTTCAATGTTTTTAGTTGCACATCTCCCCCTTTGGTAACATAAGCAATCTCATATGGCCTGAGCCAATGCGTTATAAACTTCCTAGGATGTTTCAGGAACTTACTGTCGTATACTAGTACTAAGTCACCTTGCTTGAATGCCTTCTTTTTGATGTGACTATCATGATAGGCCTTCTCTCTTTCCTTCTAAACCTGCTGCTGTAATCCTACAATAAATTTGGCTTCTTCCAGTTCAACCAACTGTGCAAGCCTCTCTTGAAATTCTCTAGTATCATCCATGTGTGTAAAAGAAGCAATTCTCAGGCTTGGTACTAAATACTCCATTGGAACAACAACTTCAAAACCATAAACCAATTTAAAAGGGGTTCGCAGTGTTAATTTCTTGCAAGTAGTTCTATAGGGCCATAGTACTATAGGTAATCTTAAATCCCAATCATCTCTATTCACACTGCATATCTTCGTTAATGTTGTCTCCAAGATCTTGTTGAATTCTTCGACTATTCCATTTGCTTGTGGATGGTATGGTGTACTCTTATGATGGTGGACTACAAATTCTTCAGTCAGGTCTTCGACTGTTTTATTGATGAAATGCGTGCCTTGATCACTCATGAGGATATTTGGGAATCCAAACCTAGTTATTATGTCATCAAATATAAAACACACAGTTGTAGTTGCACTACAATCCTTAACTACTCTGGCTTCAACCCATCTAGTCAGGTATTCTGTCGCAGTAATGATATACCTCGCTCTTGTGTGCTTCCCTGGTGGGTTTATAGGTCCCACGAAGTCAATGACCCACTTTTAGAATACTTGTAGGGTCATCTACAGTGCTAATTAAATTTCATCCCTTCTGGATGGTTTCCCAACTCTCTGGCATACATTGCAGGCTCTGGCATAATCTTTAACATCCCTGTATAAGGTAGGCCACCAAAGGCTAGCTCACAGAACCTTTTGCGCAGTTGCTTTCCATGTGTAATGTCCTCCTGCGATGCCTTCATGATCTTCTGCAAGGATCAGTGGGCGCTCTGTCTCCATAACACACCTCCTATATATCTCATCGGGTCCCATTTTGTATAGCTGACTGGCTATAATTGAAAAGTCTATAACGCACACCACTAACTGTTTCTTCTGGGGAATTGTGTACTCACTAGGTGCCATTCCTGTTGACAAGAACTAGACTATGTTTGTGAAGTGGTCATCAATATTTCTAATGGAAAGTAGTTGTGCATTCGACAATGTATCCTCCAAACTAGTGGGTTCTTTGCCATGTTCCAACCTCGACAAGTGGTCAGGGCCCTTGTTCATTATTCCCGGCTTAACTGTGATTTCAAAATAATATTCTTGAAACAATAGAAGCCATTTGCATATTCGTCCACCCAACACTGGCTTGTTGACTAGGTACTTCAGTGCAAAGTGATCTGTGAACATTTTAAAGTGTCCTCCCAACAAGTAGTGGTACAATTTTTGTAGTGCATACACCATGGTTAGTCCTTCTCTTTCGGTGGTGGTGTGATTAGTTTCAGTTGTAGATAGCTTCCTGCTAGCAAAAGATAATGGATGGTCGATATCCCCCTCTCCAGGTTGTGCCAACACTGATACCAATGCAATAGAAGATGCATCGACGTGCACATGAAACTCTTTGCTCCAATCTGGAAAAACTAGAATGGGCGCAGTAACCATCTTCTGCTTAAGTGTGTCGAAGCTCTGCTGGCATTCATCTGTCTAGCTAAACTGAAAATATTTCTTCAACAACTTCTCCATTGGCACTGTAATTTGGGCATATCCTTTAATTAATTTCCTGTAATATCCAGCATGTCCCAGCGTAGTGCGCAGTTGTTTAACTAAATTAGGAGGCGACAAATCAACTATAATTGCAATTTTAGATGGGTTGACCAACAGTCCTTGCTTGCATAAAATATGACCTAATAACACTCCAAAGGGTGAGCAGAAGATGCACTTCTTCAGATTTAAAGAAATTTGACACTGCCTGCATTTATCCAACATTAGCCTTAGACATTCAATATGGTTTTTCAACAAACTAAACACAGTTCAGTCATCAAAATATGCTTCTAAAAATTTATGCAAGAAGTCTTTGAAGGCTTCTACCACCACCTTGGAAAAGATGGTTGGGGCATTATTCAGTCCAAATGGCATCACTATATATTGGTAGGATCCCCATTCTATGGAAAACATGGTCTCGTGGCAGTCCTTTTTGGCAATTTGGATCTGATGGTATCCTGGAAATCCATATGTAAAAGAATATACCTCCTGGCCTCCCACATTATCTAATACTTCATCAATGAATGGTGTAGGGAAAGGGTCATGAAAAAAATAATCATTCAACTTCCTGAGATCTATGCAGATCCTGATCTCACCTATCTTCTTGTCTTGTACCACCATAGGGATAATCCACTCTGACTCTTCGACATGTTCTATAATCCCTGCTTCCAGCATTCTGTCGAGCTCAATCTTCACTTTTTCCTTACATTTCAGGTTCAATCTGTAGGGTCTCTGCTTGAATGTCTTCGCACCTGGTTTCAAAGGTATCCTCATCTCTCCCATAGGACCTTTGATACCTTTCATATCAATGAAGTTGGTCGGAAACAAGTCCTGATATTCGTGTAGCAACTCTGTAATCTTGTCAATGGTAGCAACATCCCAATAATCTCCGACATTGGCAAGCTTTGGTGTCTCCTCTGTCCCAATATTGACTTTTTTAATATTGATTGGCTAACAAATAAATGGTAGCTCCACTCCTAGTACTTCCACATCTCTTTGGCCTTCTGTTTCAGTGATGTTTACCTTCCCGGGATCATCATTGTCAACATTGATGTTGAAGCAATTCTGCAATTTTTGGAGAGGCGTAGTCCATTCGTCTTCTTCTTGTTCCATAGAGAGGCTAGATGCCTCCTCAAATACCTTCTTTCTCACAGTCTGTAATGCTTGGTCTACTGAAGGATATTTACTTTCAATTAAAAAGGTGGTTACAAAATTATGAATCATACCTTCCCAGTCTGTAGTGATGAGGCACAATTATGCTTGAAGGTACCAATTGATAGGGGTCGTATCCAACGTGTTAATGAATTTGTGCAACCATTGTTCTCGATGGATGTCGCTTCTAGGCCTCTTCACATCTTCACACATGGTCCTTTGGGCAACATCGATCGGTATACCTTACTTCACAACTGACTGCTTGTGCCGAGAACCGCACTGTCATCAAGGTTCAACATTGTGCCCAGTCTGTAATATTACTTTTGTGTGTCCCCCACCATATTGTTGGTGTGGCTTTCAGGACCTCATCCATTTCCAACAACCTATGTTGTGTTGGTACATTTTATTCAAAATCTGATAGGAAGGATTCTAAAGGGTTCAGACCATCAAAGGTGGGTAAGTTACTTACTGTTGTGTTGATCCAACAAACTTCTCTGGTTAATCTAGCACATCTTCTGCTGGATACTTCATACATATAGTTCTACCAGTTTTCCAGCGCTTCTTCTGAATCTGATGAACACATGCTGTCACTTCGCCAACTCAGATTCCCATCAGCTGTAGTGTTGATGTAATCCTGTTGTCTGGCTATCAATTTGTATATGTTTTCTAGTGCATATGCGTAGTCTTCTTCTCTGATGGGCTCTCTGTATTGTTGACCTTCATGTAGATCCTTAGGTGCGATGACCCTAAGGAAATCGTTTTCAAAAGTCATGGATCTCTTCTTTAAGTAAAAAACAGTAGAGTTATCAAAGGCCAAATCAATTCCTAACAACGCAGGGTAAGGAAAACTATTGTCAACTATTTCAATTACCTCAAAATATGAAAACGTTCTTACTCCATCGATGTCCACAGGGACATGCTCCAATCGTCAAAATGGGCTGATAACTCACTGATTAGCCATCCTAAGCCTGATAGGGGAATAGATCAACTTCAGTTTTCCCATCTGTGCCCAAGTTTGCTTCGTCATGACATTGACCTCTGACCCTAAGTCGAGGACTACATAGTCTATCTCATACTCTCCTATTTGAGCATTCAAATGTAATTCCTTATTTTCCCTTCTCTTCTTACCAATTTGGTGTACTACCCTATTCAGTAAGGGGTCTGTGTTTTGTAGTTCATACTGTCTGATTAAGTTCTGTAGCTCTTGCACAACGTTCTCATCCTGAATTAACTTAATACAAGTGTATAAAAAGTCCATGAGCTTTCTTACCTATTTTCCTTCTCTTGGTGAAGAAGACTGATCAAATGCATGAGGCATTCCATACTCTCTTATTTATGGCTGTGTTTTTGATGAGGAACCTTGATCTGCCTTGAATTCTTGTCTTGCTTCCTCAAAGTTTTTTCTTTCTTTCTTTGCATTAAAGGCTTGGGTCTTCTTTGTGGCCTTTCTGATACCTAAGTCTTCTGCCATCTTTCCTTGAGTCATTCTATCCTCCCCTGTAGCGGTGCCTCCTGTGGTTATGAAAGCAACTCTAGGATCTATGCCGCGAGGTTCAACATATATCAGTTTCACTTGTGGGTTCTGCTGAGGTCCTCATTTTTCCTGAAGCTTAGCAAGAAACACAAGACATTCTTCTATAACATGGTTAAATGAGTTGTAGTAGCTGCAAGTGGTACAAGGGTTCTGATAATCCCTTGCAAGGTGTCCAGGTTGTGCGCAGTTGTAATAGATGATATGTCCTCGACCTCGACTCATTCCTCCTCCTCATCCTCTTCCTCTGAATCCACCACAAGGATTGAATTTTACTCTCCCAGAGAGTTGTACTGCATAGCATTTCCCTCTTACTTTACTTCACCTTGGATCTTATATATGTCTCTTGACCTTTCGTGCATGAGATCATAAGCCCTACAATCTCTATCATCATGTCCTACAGAATTACAGAATGTACAATATAAATTTGTAGGTGTTTGGAAATACTTCTGCATGTAATAGCACTCACCTGTGCGGTGCCTATTTTGCATACTTCACACCAGGGCAGGTTGACTTGCTTCAAGGGGCTCGATTCTCTTGAGGCCAAATATTCATGGAATAAAGGACATTGTTCCTTATCATGGCCTTATGATCTGCATATTACACACCAGATATCATCTCATTTGTCCTTCCCCTTGTCCTTCTTCATATCCTTGACCCGCAGAGACAAACTAGTTAGCTGGCTCAAGATTTGGCTCATACCTGAGTTGGATTTTCCCATAGGGGCCGATTCAAGCTTCATAGTGGTCTCCAATGCTTCTACCTACGAAGCAATATTCTGCTACATCAGGGGAACTCTGATGTGTGGTAAAAGGGAAGCTATGAACCACTCTTTGTTTTGTTCATCTGGGATCTAAAAAGTTAATCAACCTGTCAAGGTCTTGAATCTCTGATCGAATTCCCACACAGGTTCGACCACCTTCTACTTGATATCCTTTAGCTCTGTGATACATTGTGACTCTAACTTGTGTTTCTTGAACTCTGCAATCAACACGTTCTTGATATGATTCAATGGCTTAGGCTGTGCAAGTCCTTGAATAAGTTTCATGTACCATCTCAGTGCGTGATCCCTAAGGGTGTTGCTAAGTTGGGTCCTTTTAACAGCTTCTTCGGTGACATTTTTAATATTCCATACAGCTTCACACAGAAACCAATGTTGATCATGATATTCAGATCCGTCTCCCCTAAATATAGGAAGTCTCATCTCATCTTCCATAGATCTCCCTAGCATTCCTGACTGAATATGTGGTGGGCTACTATGGACAGTGCTCTAGATGCTCTTGTGACTAGGATTACTCTGGTTACTTAATGCTAAATCAATAGGAAGGATAATAGTACTTACTTCAATGTTCTATGTGGTCTCTGAGCCTTCACGTCCTCCTCGATGAAGCTCTTCAACTTGTCCTTCCTCTGTCCTGGTGGGTTCTGAATGTTCTTCGTCTGTCATATCTGCTTCTTCTCCACTGTAGAAACCCTCTTCCCTGTAGTTCTGCTTAAAATTTTTCACAAGATGGACTTCTCTGAATACTTTCCCACTGCGCGTATGTACAACTTCTGTGTCACTATCGCTGTCCAAGTTCTTGAACATTAGCCTCTTCATATCTAACCGATCTATTGTATCATCAAGATGTTCTTTTCATGCAACAACATCTTGATTCTCAGCTTCAGAAAGTGCAAAATTTTTCCTCTGTGTCCTTTGAAAAAGTATCTCTCGGCTTGGCTATATGATTCTATTATATCAACAAAAAACTGTATGATGTACCCTCCAATGGTGTTATCGAACCAATGATATACTACTTGTGATATGGTGTTATCAGATTCCTTGACCTTCTTGATCAACTGCAACATCCAAAGCACATGAAATCTAGATTAGATCTCGAACTGGGTATCAACTAATCTAGCTAGCCACTCATACAACTCCTGATGGATTCCTCCAAAGAATATATCGTGTATATCCGTAAAAATGTACTTCTCCAACTAGTCCTCTGAACTAAGATTAGGGTTCTTGTTCTAGGCTTCAATGAAGTCCCTTTCTTGATCTTCTATCCACTTTTGAGTTTCTGTCTTTGATAGAAACCACCTTGACATTCCCTCAAGAAGATTCCCGTCCCGACAATGGAACCATTTGTTGGCATAGGGGCAGACCTAGGGTTTACTCCAAGAGCACACCAACAAGCCCTATCTGTTGGCCCTTTAGACAACACCTGCAAAGTAGATGCAGTCTCACCCAAAGCAGTTATGAGGGGGTTATAGGAAAAAGGTGTTTTCAACCGAGGGGAATATCAAGTGGATCAAATCATAGGAACAACACAACATTCATACATCACTTATCAACTTGATATACTCCATGCATCTATCAGATCTACCTTAGCAATTCAATAACAATATATGAAGACAAATACAAATTACCAATCACACACAACACAAAATATACATGGTTCACCCTCTCTCTAGGGCTACATCCACATAACTTTGCTATATTATATTGATGTAAAGCATACAGTTCTTGTCTACGCACTTATCTAACATATATCCTCTCTTCTCCTCTCTTTCTCTCACCTCCCTTCACACCCAACTACAGGGTTGATCTTCGCACCCAACTGAAGATATTACAATCCCGGAAGCTCTTTCACTCAACATCTCTCTCTTTCTCACAATACTCTTCTCTTGTCCAACTCAGTATCAACAATAACAATAACAAGACATCAGCCCAACAGTACCAACCCAACCTAGGCCCTTTAGAACTCTATTTATACATTACAATCATTCACCGACATCCTTAGGCCGAAACCTAAGTGTCCAAAACCCTAGGCATCTAAATCCTAGGTCAACTTGACCCACTTTTTCCAGGCTTCGCCATCCTGTCTTTCCATTCCTCTCGCGTGGTGCTCCAAAGCATCCAATGGTGGATTTTTCCCACTTGTTGAGTTTTCCTCGATCCTTCTTCCTTTCTTATCTGTCGTCCCCGATCTCCTTTCATCCAACGACTTTCTTTTCCATAATTCACTCTATATTTTCTGCCCGTCTACTTACTTCGCCCCAGTGACAGTTATTGTGCCTTCCGCAAAGTGTGCATTTCACGTTCTCTTTCTTGATCTTCGCTCTCTTCCATAACCAAGGGCCAACAGTCTAGGACTTGAAACTTATTATTTTGAATGAAATTCATCATGTGCCTTATGATGGACACCCTGGATACCAGAATACTGTGGCAGCAGTCAAAAGCCATTACTTTTGGCCAGGTATGAAGAAATATATTGAAGAATACATTGCCAGATGTATGGAGTGTCAGAAGGTTAATGATGAGCACAGACACCCAACAGGGTTGCTACAACCATTACCCATTCCTGAGTGGAAGTGGGAGGTAGTGACAATGGATTTTATCATAGGATTGCCTAGGAGAGGCAAGCAGTCTGACTCAATCATGGTGGTGGTGGACAAGCTTACGAAAGATTTCAACTTCATTCCATTAAAGACTACTCACAAGGCAATGGATGTTGCCGACATATTTACGAAGGAAGTGGCATGATTGCACGGAATTACCAAGACAATTGTGTTTGACAGAGACTCGAAATTTACCCCAAATTTCTGGAAAGAGTTATTCAAGGGGTTTGGAACGAATCTGAACTTTAGCACAACCTATCATCCTGAGTCTGATGGGTAGACAGAGTGGGTGAATCGAGTGTTAGAAGACATGCTAAGGATGTATGCGATGGAAAAACCATCTAAATGGGAAGACCACCTACACTTGGTAGAATTCGCCTACAATAATGGGTATCAAGCATCATTGAAGATGAGCCCATTTGAAGAAATTTATGGCAGAAAGTGAAATACTCCAGTAAGCTGGGATAATCCAGCTGATAGGGCAGTAGTTGGGCCATATTTTCTCAAGGAAATGGAAGAACAGATGCTAAAAATTAAGCAGAATTTGAAAGCTGCCCAAGACAGGTAGAAAAGTTATGCTGATAAAAACAAAACCCACAGAGAGTTTAAAGTGGGCAATCATGTTTTCCTGAAAGTGAAAACTAATAGAAGTTCCCTGATGCTAGGAAACTACACCAAGTTGGCAGCTAGATTTTGTGGGCCATTTGAAATCCTAGAAAGGATTGGTCCAGTTGCATATATGATTGCATTACCTGCATCCATGACTGTACATAATGTGTTTCATGTTTCATTGCTTAAGAAATATATACCTGATGCTAATCATGTTATCGATTGGAATGTGATTCAGGTGGAGCAAGAAGGTGTCTTGCAAGTGCATCATGTGCGCATATTGGACTGGAAAAGAAAACAGCTCTGAAATAAAGCCATAAGGCTTGTAAAGGTCCAGTGGACCTGCTACGGTCCATAGGATGCAAGATGGGAGCATGAGGATGCTATGCAGGCAGAATACCCGCATCTTTTTGAAGATTTTGAAAATCTTGCTGATGCTGTGTAAAAGTTGCACTGAGGATAGTGAAAAAATAAGGAGAGGGGATTGTAATACCCCAAGGACATGCCCCAGTTATATTATGAATTGTAATCATGTTTTTTAGGCTGGTGAGCCGAGTATTGATAAGATGGTGGGATTATGTGTTTATTAGGCCAGAGAGCCTAAGTGTTAAAGGCCAGGAGCCTGATTTTGTATATGTAATTATGCAGAACATTAATAAAGATTAAACATCACTGCATGCAGACCGACCATGAAGAAAGAGTGATGGGGGACTAAGCTTCCATAGGGTGGGTAAGGGAAAAGGAGATAAATGTTTGGAAAGAGGGGCTAAGCTTAGGGGCTTAAGTCCTTGAGAACAAAAAATATTATTATTCCAAAGCTGTGTGAAAGACATGTGTTTTTATCCTAAGTCCTGGGAGAGGCAATGCATGCAGCTCCAACGTGTGCAAAAAGGGAAGGCATGCAGCTCTAGGAAGACAAGTGTTGACATGGGCGCATGTAGTTAAAAGATGAAGTGTCAGCTGAGTTGGGGGTTGATTTTGCCAGTTTTCCCGATCCTTCGAATAAAACCGTGAGACCTCTTTGATCGACCTCTTCTTTATTTTCTTGTCATACATCCTGAAAACGAGAACTGTGAAGCCGATCAATGTATTTCCGTGAATCCTGTGGCCTCTGTATTCGACCTTTGCAATATTCACGTAGGCATCTGAAAGCTGGAAATCCGTGAATCATTCTGTGTCTTCTGAGGAGCCCAACACCTGAGTAATCTCCTTATCTGTGCTGTGTTTTTGTTAAGGTCCTAACCCACACATAGTTAGATCAATGTATTCGGATGTAATAAAGGTCAATATTAATAAGGCCTTTTAATAAAATAGAATAAGGCGGATGTAAGAAGACCTAATAGAAGCTTTCGCTTCTAGAAGGATCTTCCTCTAGATGTTTCTCTTAATAGACAGATTTAATATAAATAAGGGGTGAGGGTATGAGAACCCTATCTTGGATATTATTGTAACAGATCGCTGCTCGACTGTAGGTTGACCCCTCGAAGAGGCCTGTGAACATTGCTTTCTGAATCAAAGTGATTTTTCTATTTCTATTTCGTATATCATTTCTGTGTATTGTGAAGATTATGCTGGATATTTTACTGTTATTCTGCCATTTCTAGCATTTTATTTATGTTCTGCATATTTTATATATCTGGTATCTTGCAAGTGGTATCAGAGCACTTTCCTTGGC
>SNQJ01S0012482.1:142031-163078 GCA_010110895.2 Picea sitchensis
TCCATTAAATTCATCTCTGCTCCCTTATCACATTCATCCGTATCATTTTTCTACAAAAATTTATGAGCCCACCCGCTCCCTTCTCAGTTCATCCATCCTCATGGCCCATACCCATAGCCAAGAACTAGAGTCTCGCTTCAACACCTTGCAATCTAGTTTCCTCAAGACCCAACAAGAAGTACAACAATTCAGTGCTACTATTGCCTCCCGTGATACATCCATCAATACCACCATAAATGCATCCGTGCAGTCTGCAATGGCGGAAGTCAAACATGAACTGACCACCCATCTTGAATCTGTCTTTGCATCACTCTGCACCAAACTCAAGATCCCTACCAAATTTGATGGCTCGGACCCCACTAGTTGGGTCACCCAAATGGAACATTATTTCTCTCTCTACAACATTACAGATGACTTGGCCAAACTCTAGTATGGTGTTCTCGATCTAGANATGGAGAAAAACTTCCCGTCAAGGGTATATTGGTTGGACCCAATTTGTGACTGAGCTTTATGAACTCTTTGACACCGACACCAACCATTTGGCCCGTTTGAAAAAATTGAAGAAATCAGGAATAGTAGAAGACTTCATAGCTGCATTTGAGCGCCTGGCTTTTCGAACAGATGGCATGAATCATGCTTTCTTTCGAGAGTGTTTTATCAGTGGCCTCAAGGAGGATATTCGAGCCTATGTCCTCATGGATCGACCTACGACTTGGGTGGAGGCTACTAAAAATGCTAAAGAAGAACAACAAATTGTTTCCTCTCAAAACCGCAAGCCTTCCTTTATCCCTCGCCCTAAACCAGTAAACCCCAATACTCCCTTTGCCCCGTTAAAGATCCAAAAATTGACTAGGGCTGAAATGGCTGAACTCCAACGCAAAGGCCTCTGTTATAATTTTGATGACAAATATTTCTTGGGCCACAAACGTAAGGAACAAAATATTTTTATGGCCATCTCTGAGGATATTCTGGAAGAGGATGTTGACACTCCCCTTGTGCCTAAGTCACCAGAAATCACTGACATAAACCCTCCCTCTGACCCTCCCAAAGTGGAACCGATCATTTACCCCAATGCTCTCACTGGCTTCTCTGCCCCACAAACCCTCAAGTTAATCGGTTACATCAAGCACCGAAAGGTCATCATTATGGTTTATAGCGGTAACGTCCACAATTTTATTCATCGCCACATTGCCCAAGAAACCCATTGCTACATCCATGTTGTCAACAATTTCCAAAGCATGATTGCCAATGGTGGTTCTATGAAATGTAGTGGGCACTGTGAAAATGTGCGTCTCCAAATTGGTGACTACCACCAAGAATCCCATATGTTTGCTATTGACATGGGTGGTTGCGACATTGTGTTGGGTACAGACTAGATAAGGACTTCGGGTCCCGTTCTCATGGATTTTCAGAACTTAACCATGCAATTCGACCAAGGAGGCCACCAATATAAATTCCAAGGCATCACTATTGGTTCACCTGAGGTCATCAGTTCTCATCGCACGGAAAAACTACTCAAAAAAGTTCATTCTGGTGTCATTTCCCAACTCCAAGCCATACAAGCCACAGATACACCCCCAGTGCCTCAAGACCTCCAAGCCCTCCTTTCTAAACATCAAACGATATTTTCCACTCCCCAAGGACTCCCTCCTTCCCGTGATGTTCATGATCATTCCATTCCCCTTGTCCCAGGAAGCCTTCCCCCCAATATTCGTCCATTTTTCCACCCCTTTGCACAAAAAAATGAAATTGAGAAAATGGTCCAGGAACTCCTTACTACAGGCGTCATCCATCCTAGTACAAGCCCTTACTCATCTCCAGTCATCATGGTACTGAAGAAAGAAGGTTCTTGGAGAATGTGTCATAACTTCCATGCTCTCAACAAACTGACCATCAAAGACAAATTTCTCATTCCAGTCATTGATGACCTGCTGGATGAATTGAATGGCGCCCAATTCTTTACCAAACTTGATCTTCACTCGAGCTATCACCATATACGTATGAAAGAGGCCGAAATTCCCAAGACCACCTTCCACACTCATGAGGGCCACTATGAGTTTTTGGTCATGCCCCTTGGCTTGTGTAATGCCCCCTCCACCTTCCAGAGCGTCATGAACCATGTCTTCCGCCCTTTTCTCCATCATTTTGTCTTAGTTTTCTTTGATGATATCCTCATCTATAGAAAATCCTGGACAGACCATCTTACTCATCTGGATCAAGTTCCCACCTACTCTCTCAGCACCAACTTTTCCTGAAACAGTCCAAATGTGCTTTTGGTGCCTCAGAAGTAGAATACTTGGGTCATCTGGTGGGAAAGGATGGCGTCAGAGAGGACCCAAAAAATATTGAAGCTTTGGAAGACTGGCCTCACCCAAAGACTCTCAAAAGCTTGCGTGGATTTTTGGGCCCAACAGGGTATTATTACAAGTTTGTTAAGAACTACAGAAAGATTGTAGCACCTCTCACAGCTCTCCTAAAAAAGAAGTCCTTCACTTGGACTCCAGCAGTTGCTCAATCTTTTCAAACCTTGAAGACAACCATGTGCACCACTCTGGTTCTGGCCCTTCCCGATTTCACAAAGACCTTACTGTTGGAATGTGATACCTCAGGGAAAGGAATCAATGCTCTCCTTATGCAAGAGGGTCGACCTTTGGCATTCACCAGCAAACAACTGTCTGAAAAGAATCTGTGCAAACCCATTTATGAAAAAGAAATGTTGGCGATTCTGCATGTCGTTGAGCTATGGCATCCTTATCTCTTGGGGAAATGCTTCCAAATTAATACCGACCATCAAAGCCTCCGATTACTTTATGGAACAACGCATTTGCTCCCAGGAGAAACAAAAATGGGTGACTAAGCTCTTTGGATATGATTATGAGATCATTTACAAGAAGGGAAAATGCAATGTCGTGGTGGATGCACTGTCCCAGAAATATGAAGATGAAGGATCCCTTTTTTCTCTTACCTTCATTGTACCCGATTGGCTCCAAGTTGTGCACCAGGAATGGCTTCAAGATCCCAAAAGTTTGCATCTGATCCAACAACTGCAGAACAAGGATCTGGCTCCCCTGGGGTACTCCTGGATCCATGATGACCTTTGATACAAAGGCCGCTTGTATTTAAGTAAACAATCCAAGTTCAAATCCAGGATACTTTCTAAGCTTCATTCTACACCCACAGTGGGGCACTCAGGGTTCACCAAAACATATGACTAGGTCAAACGTTCTTTTTTCTGGGATCGTATTAAACATGATATCCGTAAGTTTGTTGTTGAATGTGAGGTGTGTCAATGTAATAAGGGAGAAACAATCAAATCTTCGGGCACCCTCCAACCGCTTCTGATTCCCCCTGCTATTTGGAAGGATATCTCTATGGAATTTATTATAGGATTACCCAAATCGGGGAATAAATCACTCATAATGGTGGTGGTGGATCGCCTTTCCAAGTATGCTCATTTTTGCACTCTTCACCACCCATTTATCGCATCCACGGTGGCTCAAATTTTCATGGACCAGGTCTTCAAGAAAACTTCCCTCAAGGCCGAGCATTGTCAGAAGCTAGCACCCAAATTTTATGGCCCTTACACAGTTCTCAAGCATGTAAGACAAGTCACATATCAGTTATCTCTGCCCAGTCAATTGAAGCTACATCCTGTTTTTCATGTTTCATGCTTGAAGAAGGTGATTGGAACTAGGTTCCAAATTCAAACCAACCTTCTAGAGTTAGCTGAAGAAGCATCCATTTGGCTACATCCAGAAGCAGTTTTGGACCAGCGTGAGCATCGCCTGTGTCAGATAACCATCAAGGAAGTGCTAGTATAGTGGAAAGATATGAATCCAGTAGATACCACCTAGGAACCAGCTACCATTCTGCAGTAGTTTCCACATCTCAATCCTTGAGGACAAGGATATTTTTAAGGGGGAAAACGTGTTAAGGTCCTAACCCGCACATAGGTAGATCAATCTATTTGGATGTAATAAAGGTCAATATTAATAAGGCCTTTCAGTAAAATAGAATAAGGCAGATGTAAGAAGACCTAATAGAAGCTTCCGCTTCTAGAAGGATCTTCCTCTAGATGCTTCTCTTAATTGACATATTTAGTATAAATAAGGATCGAGGGTATGAAAACCATAGCTTGGAGATTATTGTAACAGAGTGTTTCTCGACTGGAGGTTTTCCCCTCGAAGAGGCATGTGAACATTTCTTTCTGAATCAAAGTGCTATTTCAATTGTTGTTCTCATATTATTTATGTGTTATTGTGGAGATTATGTTGGTTATATTACTGTTATTGTGCCATTTCTAGCATTTTATTTCTGTTTTGCGTATTTATTATATTTGGTATCTTGTAGTATCTAGATGACATACTGATTTTCAGTAAGACAGAGGTAGAGCATCTGGAACATTTGGCTATAGTGATGCAGATATTACAACAAGAGAAGTTGCTGATAAACATGCAGAAATCCTTGTTCATGAAGACAGAGCTCATTTATTTGGGTTTTGTTATTTCTGCAGATAAGTTGAGGATGGATCCACATAAAGTGTAGGTGATTAAGAATTGGCCATCACCGAAGAGTATATTTGAGGTTCGAAGTTTTCATGGATTAGCTAGTTTTTACAGGAAGTTCATTAGGAATTTCAGTGGAATTAGTGCACCGATGATGGACACAGTGAAGAAAAGACATAAATCTTTTCACTGGACAGTAGAGGCTTAGAAAAGATTCAATTTGTTAAAAAGGAAAATCACACAACAACCAATTTTGGTGTTGCCGGATTTCAAAAAGACATTTAAGGTAAAATGTGATGCAAATGGATTTTCAATAGGGGCAGTCTTGAGCCAAGAAGACAAGTCGATAGCATACTTCAGCGAGAAGCTGAATGAAGCGAAAGTGAAATACTCCACGTATGACAAGGAGTTCTATGCTATTATTTAGGCATTGAAGAAATGGAGACATTACTTAATCCCAAAGGAGTTTGTCTTATACAGTGACAATCATGCTTTGCAATTTGTGACTCAACAAGAGAAGTTAAATCAGAGACATGTTAAATGGGTTGAATACATGCAGAACTTTACTTTTGTAATTAATCATATTTCTAGAACTGCTAACAAAGTTGTTGAGGATTTGAACAGGAAATGTTTGTTGTTGCAGGAGTTCAGAGTCAAAACACTGGGTTTTGATGATCTCAGGGGCATGTACAGAGATGATCCAGATTTTAAGGAGGTGTATGAAGCAGATGAGAATCCAATTCTTAGGGACAAAAGTCAATGGACAAAATACATGATCCAGAAAGGATCACTGTTTAAGGGTAATCAACTTTGTATTCCAAAATGCTCCATGAGGGAGAATCTGTTGAGGGAGAAACATAGTGGAGGATTGGTTGGGAATTTCGGTCATGACAAGACATTCTCAAAGTTAAACAAGTCATATTTTTGGCTAGGAATGAGACCATATGTCAAACGATTCATGGACAGATGCAAAATTTGTCAGCATTCAAAAGGGAAGAGGTAGAATGCAGGCTTTTATCAACCGTTACCCATACCTGACAGGCCATGGGATGCAGTCAGCATGGACTTCATATTGGGGCTGCCAAGAACACAAAGAGGGTTTGACACAATCTTTGTAGTGGTAGATAGATTTTCTAAGATGGCACACTTCATACTGTGTCAGAAAACTAGTGATGCAACTCACATTGCGAATCTGTTTTTCAAAGAAGTCATTTGAATTCATCCCTTACCAAGGAGCATAGTTTCGGATTGAGACACTAAGTTTGTGGGACATTTCTGGAGAACCTTATGGAAAAATGTGGGAACAAACTTGTCATTCAGTTCAGCTTATCATTCTCATATGGATGGATAGACAGAAGTTGTGAATAGAAGTTTGGGAGACTTGCTGAGAAGCTTGGTGACAAAACACCATAGTCAGTGGGACAATATTCTGCCACAGGTGGAATTAACTTATAATGATTCAATCAATAGAAGCACAGGGTAGAGTCCATTACAGATCATTTATGGGATGCATCCAAGAGGATTTTCAGAATTGAGAGATTCAGAACAGAATGCAACTAGGAGTGCTAGTGCAGAGGATTTCGCAGAGGCGATAAAGGAACTTCACAGCCAGGTGAAGGAGCGATTACAGAACTCGAGCCAAGAGTGTAAGCGCAGAGTAGATCAACATAGAAGATAAATTCAATTTGAGGTTGGTGATTTTATTCTAGCACATCTGAGAAAGGAAAGGTTCGCAAAGGGGACATATAACAAACTGAAGATGAAGAAGATCGGACCATGTAAGGTCTTGAAGAAATTTGGGGCAAATGCTTATGCGATTGAATTACCCAACGGGATCGGAATTTCTCTGATATTTAACATCACAGATTTGTACCCATATAAAGTAGGAACAAGTGATGGACAACCAGAGGTTTAGTGGACAAAATAGATGCCCATTGCAAAGAATCCACAGATGGAAAGAATACTGGACAAAAGAGTTAGCAAGAGGACCAGGAGAAAGGAATACTTTGAATACTTGGTCAAGTGGAAGGGACATGTAGTTGAAGATTCCATTTGGGAAAATGAAGAAGAGATCTAGAAGCATGGACAGACCATGCGAGAGCTCAGGGACAAGAGCCCATGAAAATTTTCAAGCGAGGGAGTATGATGCAGGAGCATCGCCAATAACAAGTGAGCGTTGGCAAGCACCAATGCATTTTGGCACATGAATAATTGTTTGAAATGTTTTGAAGTTTCGATACGCCAAACATAAATGAAATAATTAAGAAAGAGTGTATTGGTAGATTGTAATCAAACCTTCAGTGTCTCGCTCTCGTCTGAAGGACTAAGAGGCATTTATGCTAGTAAATGTAAGTAGGTAGCATTGAATTCTTAGATTTGACAGTTTTAGGAGCCGGAGGGAAAACGGATATAGACACCCTCACTTGTATTACTGTATCATTAGCAGCATGATCAAGAGAGCATAGGAGAGAAGAAGCAAAGAGCTGTGTAGAGTAATACCCCATGTACAAAAGTTCTAGATTAATACAAAAATCTTTAGTTCAGACTCATGTTGTTAAATTGCTTTCTGTGTTGTACATATTGATTAATAAATATACTCGTTTACTCTCTTTTATGCATGTTTGATTTCATATTTCATGAAGAGATATCGTGTTCATTTTGCAGAAATCATCAAGGAGGAATTTGACGGTCGGAATTCTCCATGGAGAATTCGCAAAGTTCTTAAGCCATCAGATCGTGTAGAGGAGCAAGGAAGTTACGGTAATCATTTTTCGAAGTGCAATCTCAGGAGAATCGGACCGTAGGATATGAACCAACAAGGGTCGTTGGATCACCCGCGTAAATCTCATTTTAGAGTTTCGTGAGTTGAAGGGTCAAAACCTTTGCATCAAGACTCACGAGGTCGTGAGGTGCGAAGTCCTGAAATAGCGAGAGAATCTGAGCCATCTGATTGGAAGGACATGTGTCACGAGATCCTCTCTATCGGGGATTTAAACATTGGGGTTCAGAAGAGGAAGTCCTTCGACTTCGCAAGTGGCAAAGTCGTGAAGAGGATCAGGACCATCCATCTGAGAGTGGACACATGGCATGCTCGCCAACACGGAGGTCAAGCCTTTGTTGATGATTTCGGGGTTTCGTTAGTTGAAGATCTGAAAGCTCAACATCCAGATTCGTGAAGTCGTGAAGTCCAAAACTCCCAAAAAAAAAAAGGGTGGGAAGTTCCATCGTGGGACCTGTGTTGATGATGTGTCAAAAATTTTCGGCATATCGGAGAATAAAAGGTTGAGACTTTTTTCCCGAAATTACCGAAGTCGCGAGTAGCGAAGTTGCAAGAGAATCACAGCCATCCATCAGAGGAGGACAGGTGACAGAGATCGAAGGATCTCGTGAACTCAAAGGTTCGCCAAGTGAGAGTCAAAAACTTGGGTGCTCCAAGTCGCGAGTGGAGAAATCGCGAGTAGCGTGGATAACTGTTGGATCCAGAGAACAGGAGGATAACCATTGGATTAGGAACCCCATCGCATTTCACGCATTCGAGGGTTCGGAGGTTGAGAGGAGTCGCTTTCGACATCAAAAGTCACGAAGTGATGAGAGCCAAGGCACGAATGTGGACACGTCGTGGAACCATAAGGTGGGGTGCGTGATTTGCAGGTGAACACACGTCGCCTGGAGGAAGGAGTCAATATTATGTTGACTTCTCGCATCTCAGGAATTCACGAGAAAAGAGTACGTGAGCTCGACGGTGAAACTCGTGAGAGGTGAGAGGAGCTAGCATTAAGTCTAGCTGATGGTTGTGCGAGGAAGGCGCTGACAGAGGAAGAGCTATACCCATTTCATGATCTCAGGTATCGTGGGATTGAGAAGAAAGAGTCGGGAGTCATGACTCGCGAACTCGTGAGATTGCGAGCTGCAAAAAGGACCTGTGGATTAATTTGAAAGTAGATTCCAGCAAGGAATTCGAAAGAGCCAATCTGGCTCGAAGGGGTTAAGAATGATTATGTGAGCAGATCTCAGCCCGAGGGATGACAGGTCTACGTCAGGAAGTAGTGGTAGTAGCAGGATGGGACACTCACAATTATGAAGTGGTCGAGCAGAATTTAGAGGGTTTGACAGCAGACATCCTGAATATCTCGATCAATGCAATTTCGAGGTGTTATCAGCGCCATACCGTAGGTGTGTCTAGTTCACTCAACCGGCTACTCCATAGGGTAGCATGGGCAGTAGTATGCTACCATGAGAAGCATCCATGATGCTATTTTGTAGAGACCATAGGCTTCATATTTTTATATTTTGATCTCTAGACAAAAAACACCTTTTTGTAAAAGATTTTATCATTATATATATACATGAGGCTTCTACCAGATTACTTTTCTTCATATACAACATGTGATGTGTGATTGGATTTATAGATGTCTCAAATGTCTATCTAACACATAATTAGCTAATGCATCAGTTAACGTATTTAAACATCTAGGAATGTGTTGATACTCAATATAATCAAAATAACTCTCCAAGAGGCGAATTCGCAAATGTACCCATAACAATGTAGGACTTCAGATAGAATAGACATTACTTAGTTGTAGTACTACTAGCTATGAATCGAGTCATACAACGATAGGATGAATCCCATGTGAAATAGCATTTGTCAACAATTCGATGACCATGCTATATTCTGCGATATTATTGGTTGCACGATCGAGGAAAACACCTTGCAGACTGATAAGTTCATTTGTAGGTGCATAGATTTCCCAAGCAACAAAATCTAGGTTCCAAGTACTATGACTAGCAGCATCGGCAAAGCCAATATAGGGTAGCGAAGACACCAACATCTGGAAACCAAGCACAATGCAAGGTAAGCAGTTGGGGGTCGAAACCAAAAAATGAAAAGCATACAAAAGTAGCACACAAGAGTATGATACAGTACAAATACAAGCACTCATGCAAATATGGTCTAAACATAGTATTTCTTCAAGTAAAGCCCATTTTGGGTTCACTCAAAGGAATGCCATCATAATCCACTAACTCGTAAAATCCATTCTCTAACACTCGTTTGACAATATAAGGACCTCGCCACATCGCTTAAATTTTTTTGGCTCCTATTAGAGCACGATATTGTTCATAGAGAATAACTAGATCACCTTCAGTGAAAACACGTGACTTGACATGCTTGTCGTATTGGGATTTTACGTGTTTCTTCTGGGTTTCAATAACCAGGGTGGCATCACGACGAGTTTCGTCTAATCGCATAAGATACAATAGATGTTCTTCCTCGATAGAGGTGTTGGGAATAAGTTCAACGGCTAGCTTCAACGATGGTATCTTAGATTCGATCGGAAGAACAACTTCGATACCATACACCAACTAAAAAGTTCTAAATATCGTAGGGGACTTCGCGTATGTCTGATATTCCCACAATGTTGAAAACAACATTATGTGCCAACTTATCTTGTGAATTCCTATTATCCGTTGAAGCATAGTGATGAGAACTTTGTTTATCGCTTCAACTTGGCCATTGGCCCATGGATAGTAGGGGGTTGAGTTTTCATGTCGAAGACCCAACTTTTCGATAAGCTCAAACACCATGAAATTTTTAAAATGACTATTGTTATCGGTGACAATAGCTTGTGGGATTATGAATTGTGTGATGATATGATTGAATATGAATAGGGATGCAGTTTTTTCGGTATTATCGAATGTAGCCATCGCCTCGGCCCACTTTTTGAAATAATCCATGGCTACGATAATGTATCCATGCCCCCCGACTGAGTGAGGGTTACATGTCATGAAATCAATGCCCCATTTCATGAAAGGTCCAATGGAAACTACAGGGTGTAAAGGAGCAGGATGTGACATTATTTTGTTGTTGTACGTTTGACAAGCATGGAATTTTTGGACGGTAATAATACAGTCTTTGAATAAAGAAGGCCAAAAATGCCCTACTTGTAAGATATTTTTGGCAATGGCATAGTTAGACATATGACCATGACATGCTCCAGAATGGCAGTCATTCAAATATTTCTCAGCCTCATCATAGATGAGACATCGTCGAAAAACAGAGTCAACCCTACGACGAGAAAGAGTGTCGTCAAGGATAATATACTGATAGACTTGGTAACCTATATGGAGATGGTCAACGCTAGAAAAATCATGCCAGAAAGTCTGAGTCTGGAGATAAATAATGATATATCTGTACCAAAGGTCATCGAAACTGATCAGAAAAAGGGATTCGTCGGGTAAAGAATCATCTGCTACATTTTTTTATCTCAGTATAGGGAAGGTCACATATCAGTTCGACAAGCACCAAGGATTTCTTATATTTAGCGTGTTCAAATTCTAAGTCAAACTTCTGGAGAATCACTATCTATTTGGTGTATTTTCCCCCTAGAAATTGGCATGTAAGAATGTGCTGCATAGGTTTGCAATCAGAAATTACAGTGGTCTTGCATAATAGGATATAATGACGGAAAGGTTGGACAGCTTGAACAACTGCCAAGTCTAGTTTTTCAACATGTAAATATTTTTCTTTGGTAGTCATGAGACTCCAAATCAAATAATAGATGACATGTTTGTCATGTAAATCGTCTTCTTGGACTAGAACCATGGCAATGGTAGAGTCTGAAGCAGCAAGATAAAGGAAATAATCTCGACTATAATCAGGCAGGAAAAGTAGTGGGGTATAGGTTAAAATCAGTTTCAAAGCTTCAAAGGATTTGTTGGCAGTGGTATCCCATACAAACTTAGAACCTTTCTTCAACAGTCGAGTAAATCTGAGCTTTAACTCAGTGTAGTTTGGGATAAAACGACGTAAAAAGTTTGGCTTCCCTTACAATCATTGCAACTGGCGAAGTGAAGAAGGAGGAGGGAGGTTGAGGATTGCCTCGACCTTCAAATTGTCTACCCAGATCCCTTGATGTGAAACAATAAATCCCAGAAGTTGGTTGGACTCCACACAAAAGACACATTTGTTTGGGTTTAAGCGTATACGATAGAACCGACAATGAAGGAAAATGGCTCGGAGGTGTGTTGAATGGTCACTACGATGCATGGAATGCGTCGGTAGGTCATCTAGGTATGGTTGTATAATGTGATTGATATCATGAAAAGCACAAGACATGGTAGATTGAATAGTCATACCATCGTTCTTTAAACCGAAGGGTAGTTTTCAGTAGGTGAAGATGCCCTAAGGACAAATAAAAGAGGTTTTGTGTTGATCTACGAGCAAGTTGTTAATTTGATTATATTCAAAGAAATCATCTACTAAAGAGAAGATTTCACTCCTGGTGCAATCGTCAATGATGTGGTCAATGAAGGGGGCTGGAAAGTTGTCCTTAGGACAAGCTTTGTTAATATCCCTATAATCAATGCAGACATAGATCATACCTTGTTTGTTGTTAACCGGAACTAGATTGGATACCCAATGAGTTAAAGCCATGGGATAAATAAAGCAATCTTTAAGAAGTTTTTCAACCTCAAGCTTGATAGCGACTGCTTTATAGGGTTGGACCGGGTGGAGTCTCTATCAGATGGGTTTAGTGCTCGGTTACGTCTTAATTTTGTGCTCAACAATATTGGGGTCAATACCAGACATATCTTCATAGCTCCATGCGAAGATGTCGCAAAACTACTGAAAAAGGGACTTATATGTGACAACCTCATCGGTGTAACACGAAGCTCCAACGTAAACATTTTCAACAACTCCAGGTTTAATGGATATGTCGAGGGGGATGGTGGGTGAAATATTACTCAAGTTCCCCTCATATAACACATCATGTGTAGACTCGGGAACATAAGAAATGACAACAATGGTCGACAGAGTCAAGATCCGTTGGTAACTCTCTAAGGTGTGATATGTCAGGAAGAGAATGGAACAATAATGATGCCCATCATCCCATGGGGTGTGTTCCATGGAAATAATTGACATGATCATCTCGTCCATGGGAAAAATAACGTCGAATAGATTAGGAGATGAATCACCAAGAGAGGTAGTGGAAGGGTTTTCCAATTGAATGGATTGATAAGCAGATTCAACTAGACTTAAAGGCATCTGGTCTCCATAGCGAAGATAATCACCAGGTGTAGGTACTATCCACGAGTTAGAATATGGGGGGGTTTCACGAACATAAGTGGAAATCATGTTGATCGAGGCAACCAAAGGAGGTGGAACATCGAGTGGTGGGATCGGGAAAGTACCCATCAAAGTCGAATATTTTAGTAGACCCACACTGACATTCTCATACCCAGGGGGTGTCTTTGAAATGAAGGGTACATTTCTAGTACAAGCATCAGAGTTAAAAAAGGCCAATTGGTCTACTGTAACAAATTTTCCCTGGTGTGGAAAATGTATGACATAGAAAAGAGTAGATACAATTGCACACATGGAATCAATCCAGCTACGGCCAAACAAGAGGTTGTAATCAAGAGGTGCATCAAAGACCTCAGCTTCAACATTGACCAATTTTCCTTCTAACGTAATAGGAAACAAGGGGAGGACACTGTAGGGTTTAAAGCCATATCCATTGAAGGATTTGAGTGTGTTGTGTGATTCAATTAAGGGAGGAGAGATAATGGATTTCCAACAAGCAAAAAACATTATGCACGTCGAGGCACCCTCATCAATAATGGTTCTACAAATTTTCTTGTCTTCAACAACAACTTGTATCTGAAATGCGAGTTGAGTGGGTAGCCTTGGAGTGTGATCCTCCAAGTAAAAAATTATGAAATTCGTATCTGTAGGGTCAATTCCACCAATAGATTTTAACAGTTCCTTCCGTTGAGTAGGACAACTTTGAAGGACTTCGACAACTAACATTGCAGAAGGTGCTTGTGCTATATCTTCTACAATACTGTAATTTTGAGAAGCACATGCATGAGGGTTGAAGGCAGACTTTCCAATAACACCCTTGGGGGGAGGGCGAAGAACTGTGTCAAGACTCAGTTGTTTGAGATGAAGAGGATCATTGGGAGGTGAAGTTGAGGGAGACTAATGAACCAATGGAGGTGGTATATCATCAACTTTCTCCTTTGAGGAAGAGTAATCTTTGGCCCGAGTGGTAAGTGTAATGCCATTCATTTTCAAATCACCTATGCACATAAGTACATATGAATTAGTGGAGGGAGAGGGTTGGTCGTGAATGACCAATTGGGCCTACTATTGGGAAGGGAAAGGTTGGGACAAAATGGTAGGTGTGGGATGTTTCATGGTCCCTTGAAGGAACTTAGTAACCTCGTCTGGTCTTGGACAATCTTTCGTGTAGTGATCATCACCACAGATAAGACAAGGTTATCAGGGTTTGCACTTATCCTTATCATCAACAGGTTGTGTTTTGGCTTTCTCAAATTGCAGGTTATATTTATCCTCCTTATTCTTACCCTTCCATTTCCTAGATTTATTTTTCTTGACAAGGGTAGATTGAATGGAGTTCACCTCAAAGGTTTTTCTGGTGGAAGGAGTAGGAGACGAAGCATTTTGAACATTAGAAGCATTAGACTTGGGATTGGTGGGAGAGGCTTGTGCAGATTGAGGTTGAGCATGGAAAGTGCCAATCACACCATCATCCGCATGAGAAGTAGCAGGGGTAGTTGAGGTAGTGGTGGTAGAAGGACGAGGTGCATTAGGGAGAAAATCATAAAGAGTACCAGTTTGTGAATAAACGAGTTTGAGGTACTGAGCGCAACTGATCACCTATTCTTCTCTGACAACTCCACCCATGTAAATGTCATGACAGATTTTATTCATGAAGGATTTCATGAACCATTCTACTAATAACTAATCGGGAAGATCGAGTTTGATCAAACATTGTCTTCATCTCCACTCATGAATGTGATCGGAGATATGAGTGGCCTTATTTTTCTTGAAGGAACTTAAAATCTCGGTTCCCATTTCATAATGGATTGGAAACTGGTAGTGGGTGAGGAAAGCCATGGATAGGGTACCGAAGTCGGTGAAGAAGCCTCATGGTAATTCTATATACCACTTTGCAGTTGAACCCGTAAGAGTTCATTGGAAGAGTTGCAATTGAATGGAATCGTCCATCAAAGTGTTAGACGAACACTAAAGGCGAAAAGTCATGACATAGTTGTTTGGATCTTCTCCCGGTTTACCATCACATTTTGGAATGTCAGATGGTATCTTGGCCGGTATAACGGGCCAATGGGGAGAATGTAGGATGGGGTCATTCAATATTCTAGACAAGTCATGAAGGTGAAAAGTGGCTAAAAAGGGTAATTGTCTATTCACTTGAGGATACTGGTGACTTTGAGGAGGGACTCCCAGTGGTGTACCAGTTAGACCATAAGTAGTCTGCATGTGAGGTGAAGGTCCTGACAGATTCATATGTGAGTGTGGAGGCATGTAGCCCATACGGTTGTATTGATTAGGGATGTTCCCCTGAAAAGGGACACTAGATTGAACATTCGAACCCCAGATGGGATTGGAAGAACTGAGATATGACTGGCCCGAACTAGGGGGTATGAAAGAGCTAACTTGAGGTTGTTTCCCCCCAGACGATTGTGGATTTCCCTGGATGAAAAGGTGCCAATATTGGGCTAACGATCTTGGATTTTTTTTTCCATAAGGTGGGGTAGGACTTGCAAGCGGGGGTTTTCCTCCAAGCAGGGGTTGTGTTCCAATTTGGTTGTGACTTCCAAATTGAGTTTCCCCCCCAATGTTAGATTGTCCTCCAACCGAAATATGAAAACCAAAAGTGAATGATGGAGTAGATATCCTAATAGGATTGGAGCCACTCAGGCCAAATCCTCCCAGAAAGGGTGGATAAGACCCTTCGGAGTGTACCTAGGAAGGTGTCGAAATGAAACTGACAACATCATTGTATCCAGGAGGGGTAAAAATTCCAGAAACTCCAGATGGAACCTGGGTAGGAATATGTATGGAAGTATTTAAAGCATGGTGCCCATGAGGAAGATATGGGACAGGTCTATACGAAAGTGGTGTACCAATGGGATCTTGGGTAACCACCGTATTCCCAATGGGAATATTCGTAGTGTTTGGGACCATTGTAGAATGGGCCATATGAAGAGGGATGGTCAAGTTAGGAACAGTTGACGGTGTCTTTGAACCAGCGAAGAAATAGAAAGTTGTATTGTTAAAGTGATCTAACAGTATCATAAATGTAACAGATGTCTCGGGTGGTTCAGAGACGACAGGTATATCAACACCTACCTCTGAGTTGGGAGGGTTCCACCCAGAAGTTGAAGTTCGAAATATGTCAGTGGTCCAAATACGATCCTCGTTTTCAAGGCCAGTAAGAATTCCAGTGGGTATTCCAGAAGTGTCAACAACAAGTTCTCCGGAGGAAGTCAGTCGGTGAATACGTCTCTCGTATATAGGAGGTATTCAGAAAGCGTCTAGAGAATCAGAAACAATTCGATAATTGTTTATAGAATCAGTTCTTTCCACTTGAGATGGTATATTGTCCTGGACCTCACTCTGTTGAGGAGATCCCTCTGGTGGGTTAGGAAGCAAGGGTTCGGAAAATTCTAGATCTTTCGGAGGTAGTCCTTTCATCCTACATGAACAACGTGGAGGGTCAATGTTGGTTGAACCAAAAATTTTATGGAAAAAATCTATGGCCAACTATGAAAACAAATAGCAATCACTAATAAAATATAGGAATCAAACCAGGCAAACAAAACCTTCTTATTTCGAAGTCACTAGTTGGTGATGAAATCCAACTTCGTGAAGTCAAGACAAGAAGGAGCTAGGACAAAGTGGGTGGAAAAGGATGACCTGCTTAATGGACTTACACCTTGGTGCAAGCTCCCACACATAATTGTGGGTATACCCTCCAAGGAGCCCGAGTGAGTCTGGCCAACGTCAATTCTAGGTACTGTGAAGACTTTCCCCTCCACAGTCACCTCGTGTAAGACCCTAATAAGATAGGTAACTAAGGATACCAAGAACAACAGTGATGCTTGGGGAATCAATCAACAGTCTGATCCATGCGCAAAGGTAGGGTATCTAGCCCAAAATCAACTTGAGAGGCTTCCATTCATCATCGTGGGTATACCTTCAAGCGACCCCCATAATATGCACAATCTCTACACTAAGACCAACAAAGCAGGGCGAGTAACTCTTCCAATCTCAATGCGACCTCAGGTTTGACCCTTGTGTGAGAATGGATTCCCAGGACAAAATGTTACAAATGGAATTAAACACTCCCTATCACAAGATGCTATTGTGTGTTTTGTGTTTTGGAGAGTGTGTCTCGTAGCCTATTCCAAAGCTATAGCCTATCTAATGTTGGTGTAAAAGATCCCTAGAAAATAAAAGTTACTAATTGATTTTTAGATTTCGCAGTGTTTTTTAAGAGGTGTTGTTAATCAAGAGGGAGACGTGAATGAAACCAATGTTGTGTAGGACCTTGACCCAATAATATGAACATAGGAATGAATGATTGAAATGTTTGTTCAATGAACTCTATTTACCGCAGGGAGAAGGTATTTCCATAATGATGTAATCTACGGAATATACTTTCTTTTTCTTAAATGGACACACATGCAAACAACCAAAAGACAATACAGTTTCTCAATGTTCTCTTCTTTTGGAAGCAATAAATTTTCTTACATATGATTACTTGAAAGAGTAAGTGAATTTAAATTATTTCTTCCTAAAACCAGATCAAGGGAAAAATGAAGAAAGGACAAGTAATGAAAGAAAAAAATTTACACTCAACAAGCACCCAAATCAAACTTTCAATGCAGATAAAAGTGAAAAATGACAAAAAATTGTTCATTCAAATGTAAATGAAAAATGACTTCTCAAATCATTAAGCAATCCAGAATATGTAATCAATCCAGAACTTCAAATCCAATCAAATACTTTTAATCGAAAAAGTGTTCAAATACTATCTTAGAGATTATACCGTTGTCAATAAAAATAAAAAACAAAGGACTGAAAAAACTAAAAAGAGGTGTTCGATCTCTGAGATCACCCAACAACAAGTTAAACTTCCAGAAAACAGTCAAGGGTTGACATCAAAATTCCCTCCCAGCTGATCAAAGAAAACCTGAGATTAATTGAAGCTAAAAACCCAACTCAAAAAATTTCACAGGCATCGCCGCAGCCTAATAACACATTACAGTGTGGAAATCAAGAGTTTTCGTAGGCCAAAAACAGATAGGGTGTGGAAATTTCGCACTGAAGCAAACAACTAGGGCATGCAAATTGAAGGTTTCTGCAGGCTATGTATAAGGTACAGTGCGGAAGTTTCTGTAAATCAATACATTTTGAGAAGAGGGTAAAGGATCTAAGTGGACCTTCAAATCTAGAGAGCCTAAGTGGATCTCCCACAAACTTAGAGACTAATTTCAAGTAAAAAGGATACGTTAAAATCAAATGGCCAACAAAAAACCACAATCAAGTCATATTCCTAGTGGAGTTGCCAATTTTGTTATTGCATAAATCGATGAATGAGGACATAAACTAATCTCCCTAGATCCACCTAGATCTAGAACAAAACAAGACAGGACATGATGCTTTCCCTAAGTTGCTACCATTGAATTTACTACCAAAGAAAGAATAGATGACACACCTTTAGATACCGCTTCTTATATCTCTGTTGTCCCTACTTTGCTCCGGTGCTCTTGTGAGATCAGATCTGCAATGACACAAACCAACCAAAGTGAAAGAAACAATTGTAGATTCAATGGAGACCTAAACATATGATAAAGGAGTCATGTAATAAAACACTAATGATTTTATGGGAAAGAAACATCTCACCGTATCATATTAAGTAAAAGTGGAAGATACAACAAAATTGCCTTGATGTCGCATGTTCCCTTTCGGTGGTCCTTTGTTCCAACACACACATAAACTTGATGGACAAATGGAGTCCTCAAGCATGAGTTGTAACGGGGTCATTGACACAGTCTTTAGCCTATTCTTTCAACAATTGTTTGCTCAATCTTGCTTAACCTTTTCCATGAGAAATCCATTATTATATAGGAGAAGATGAAGTGGTTTACAAGGATGAGGATGATCCCACCAAATCAAAGAAGCCAGTAGGATCACAACCATACAGACACCACCTCACATTCTAGAAGATTCCCCTTCTAGAAACTTCTTCCTTTATTTAGCTTCAAATGTTGCCGCACCCTGCCTATATAACAACATGTGAAAATCCTGTGAGCCAATCATATAGCAGCCTGCGGCGTCATTGTATGCCTGCGGTGTCATTGTAAAAATATGCCTTGTAGGGGAATAACTCGGTCATTTTTCCCATGTAAAAGATTGTTTTGAGAGCCTAAATACATGCCTATAGGGTCATCATCAGAGTGACCAAAATAATGTGTAACAATGGTCCTCATTGAGTTGAGATGAACGATCCTCAATTACTTCGGGGCTTCGGGTGATATTCCTTTCTAGCCTGTTGCAAGGATCAACGGTCCACAAGTACTTCGGGAATTTGGGCTTCGGGGATTTTTCACCTCTTTTAATCGCAAAAACTCGCAAAGTGCCGGAGTGGCGAATTTTACGAAGAGAGATAAATCCAACGGTCTTTAGGCCCTTGTAAGAGAATGACCAAGATCTTCTTTGGAACTCTATCATTCGGGAGTTTCCGTTTGCTAATATGCAGAATCCTCCGAAATGTCGAATCTCTGAAGTGCGATATCTTCCTCCATGTGGCCTGTTGATTTGAATGGTGGAGATTTGCTTCGAAAATTAAGGCTTTGGGTGTTCTAAGGTGCACAACACTTCAAGCCTCTGAAGTGTTAATCTTTCAAAGTGACAAATCTGTCGACGTGTGTCCACAACCTTCAAGGGCTCAGATTTACTTCAGCACTTCGGGTATATCTTTCTTTGCAAGACCTTGTGGATTGTGCTCCTTCTTGATGGACGGTCCAGACGAACTCCAGGCTTCGGGCCTTCGGGATTTTTGGCTTCTCGTATCCTTCTTTCTTCCGAATTGATTATCGCTGAAGTGCAAGATCTTCTTCCACGTGTCCACTTCGATTGACGGTTTGGATCTACTTCGTCTCTTCAGAGCTTCAAGAGAGATTTACTCCTCAGCCTTTGTTGGCTACCTTCTGGAGTACGATATCGTTAGACGTGTCTCTTTCTTGAAGATCAATGACCATGAGTGATTGTGGAGACTTAACTCGCTCACTCTTTAATCTCTTCGTCGATCTCCACAAAGCGAAGATGTTTTTCTGTACTGGGATCGATATCCATCGTTGATCTGTTGATCTGACAAGATCAACGATCTTGAATGATTGCGGGCTCACAAATTGCACAAACTTTAATTTCCTCTCTGCTCCCCGCAATGCCTCCTCGTCGTTGATCTCTCTCTGATGAGATCTGACGGTTGTGGCTTAATCTTTTCTTGATCTGACGGCTGAGCTTGCTCACGCTCAGATATTATGGATAAGAAAAAATTCTCCTTGCTTGTTGGCTTGTTGTCCTTTATGAGCTTGATTAAAGGCTCAGATCTATTCACAGAGCCGATTTTACAGCTGATCTTGCTTCTCCTCTGTTGTTTTTTCAAATTTTCTTCTTAAGAAAGAATTTCGTGAAACTTTCACGAATTCTTTAAATGCTCATGTAATCTTAAATTGTTCTCTGCTTTTTGCAGTTCTTCTTTCTCGCACTTTCTGTCTTCAACGATCTTTTGAGCATATTTCAGACTGCAACCTACTCTCCAAGCTTTGTGAAGAATCTTGCATCCCGTGCTCTTGTCTGCAAGACAATGTAGGCTTTGCGCTCTTCTTCTTACGATCGGGCACTGTGAAGAGGCTTACGTCCTAAGCTTTGATACCATGATAAAATGAGAAGCAAAGAAGACGAAATTGGGAAAACACAGAAAATGAGCAGAAAATTTAGTATTGAGTATATAGTTGAGCTAAATAAACTCCAGAAAATCAATAAACAAAACAAGAGATCCTAACTAACTCGTACAGCTGGCTGTGTGCAGTCACATGCTGTTGAAGTTACAAATATATTTAGCACAACAGACCATACTTTCTTCAATTTTTGTAGGCACATAGATTTGAATCTCAGAGTGCCGTCCACACCCCGCAAAGAGAAATCTCATGCTCAAACACCCAATAGATTCAACAGAGAAAAGTAGTAGAACAGGGGATCATTGGATCGTGCTTTCAGTACCACGCCCAATCAATAATTTATTCTTCACTACTCCAAGTTGATAACAAGGAAGCCATCCACACTCACTGGTCAATTCTCACTGCTTATCTGAGTTTGATTCGCTTCAGCGGTTCGATTCTCTATCCTCACTTGAACAATATCTGAAGTGCCCAGCCATTACACAATAACAGGTCGGCACCAATTGATTCACAATACCAATAGAACCGTTCTCAGGCAATTAACATGTACATTGTCAAATGCCCAGCTGATTCTCTATCCTCACTTGAACAATATCTGAAGTGCCCAGCCATTACACAATAACAGGTCGGCAGCAATTGATTCACAATACCAATAGAACCGTTCTCAGGCAATTAACATGTACATTGTCAAATGCCCAGCCATTACACAATAACAGGTCGGCACCAATCGATTCACAATACCAA
>SNQJ01S0012482.1:163128-174234 GCA_010110895.2 Picea sitchensis
CGCCCAATCAATAATTTATTCTTCACTACTCCAAGTTGATAACAAGGAAGCCATCCACACTCACTGGTCAATTCTCACTGCTTATCTGAGTTTGATTCGCTTCAGCGGTTCCATTCTCTATCCTCACTTGAACAATATCTGAAGTGCCCAGCCATTACACAATAACAGGTCGGCAGCAATTGATTCACAATACCAATAGAACCGTTCTCAGGCAATTAACATGTACATTGTCAAATGCCCAGCCATTACACAATAACAGGTCGGCACCAATCGATTCACAATACCAATAGAACCATTCTCAAAGAAACATCATGAACTACAGTTTGAGTTCCCTTAATGTAAATACAGAAAACTTATTGATAGGAGACAGTGATTTTCATCCAACTCACCTGGAGACATTGGTCCTTGGTTCGTTGTGATAAGGTTAAAATAGTAAACACCCTGAAATAAAAATTTTCTTTCTAAGTAATTTCTGTTGTGTTATTGATTCTTGTAGATCTTAAAAAAACAATTATATAAAAAACCATAATTACCAAATCTATCCTAAAATCTAGGAAAAATCAGAAAAATCCGTCCTAAAATCTAGGAAAAATAAGAAAATTCTATTCCAATGCAAATAGATAATCTCTGTTGTGTTATTGATTCCTCTCGATCTTAAAAAACAAATAAAGCAGAAAACCATAGTTACCAAATTCATCCTAAAATCTAGGAAAAATAAGAAAATTCTATTCGAATGCAAATAGTTCTGTGCAATTCGATACAATTTTACGTGGTCTTAAGCTTTAGGTTATTATTTACCTAAACTGTTTTATTATTTTTTAGAACCTCATCAATTTTGAGGGATAAGGCTTAGAGGCACTCGGCTGATGACGGGTCGCTGAGAAACCAAGAGGATTTTTGCAGAGATAAGGCCAAGAGGTGGGTACGGCTTCCCTCAGCGAATCACACCTCTAAATTTGGAGGAATAAGGCTTAGAGGCAGTCGGCTGATGATGGTTACTGAGAAACGAAGAGGACCTCTAAATTTGGAGGAAAAAGGCTTAGAGGCAGTCGGCTGATGATGGGTCACTGAGAAAGGAAGAGGATTTTTGGAGAGAAAAGGCAAAGAGGATTTTTGGAGAGATAAGGCCAAGAGGTGGGTAAGGTTTCCCTCGGTCAATCGCATATCTAAAGTTGTTGCATTTTTCAGGGTTACGGCTTCCCTCCGAACCGCATTTCTAAAGTTGTTGCATTGTTTTTGTTTAGGGTCACAGTGAGTTATTAAATTTCAAAGTGTACGAGGATGAAAATGATAAGAATGCATTACTTTTCATCTAAATAAAATTAATATTTGANTATATATATATATTATATTATATTATATTAATGTTTTTTAAAATATATCAATATCAATTTTTAATATGTATATTTCAAAAAAATTTAAATTATTTTCTATCCTATATAATTTGAATTCAAACTTAGTAAGTAACTATGCATACAACTAATTTAAATTAAAACTTGGTAGCTATACATAAAACTACACCACTATCACTATACACCACTTTGTGCAGGGCAGTATTCATGTCTTCATGGGTTGGCTCATCCTGGCCCAACAACATTAGTGCTACCACAAAGATTAGGGGCAAGCACTCCATCTACTAAATAGAGTGAAGCGGTTAGTAAAGGATGGTAGAACAGGGGGCATGCACATAAGTAAAGGGAAGTAGTTTGAGTAAGAGCGCAGTTGCTAAAGAACCCATTAATTCATCCCTTGAAAAAATTGACAGATCCTTGGATTCAAGGATAGTTGTAACGACCGTTTCGAATTTTTTTGGTAAACTTCTGAGGATTTTCTCAACAATTTGTTGATCAGAAATGGCTTCACTAATTAATTTGATCTGGTTTACAATTCCCATGACTCTACTCATAAATTGATCAATGTTTTCAGATTCTGTCATTTGTAAAGTCTCAAAATGCATCCTCAAGGTCTGCAGTTTGACTATTTTGACCTTGTGATTTCCTTGGTAGGTTGATTTAAGGATGTCCCGGGCCTGTTTAGAAGTAACAGAGCCTATTATTTTTTAGAAAATCGAGTCATCCATTGAGTTTTGAATCCATTATTTTTCCTTATTCTCTCTGTTCCTTTGTGTTGCCTGAGGATTTCTTTGATGGTTGGTCATGGCAGCAAGGTCTACTGGATCTGGTTCCACATATCCAAGATCCACTGGATCCCAACACTCTTGTGCTTGCAAGAAGGATCTTATTCTAAAAGACCAAAAATCATAGTTCTTTCCAAGAAGAATCGGTCATTGAGTTGGTTCTAAATTGCTAGAGGTGGCCATCTTAAAAAAAAATGTAACAAAAAAAAATTGTTAGAGTTTTTCATGTTTACATGTTTCCTGTGTCGAAACCAGGTCCGTAAAATCCTCTGTGTGACTTCGGGCTGAAAAACACAGGGATGACCATTTCTTTGGCAACTGTAGCCCTTCTAACGACCGAATTGGGCTTTCTGAGTTTACTCAAGAGTAAAAGAAATGAAGTTTAGCTTCTCATGTGACCGTGGGGTGAGAACCAAGCGCTACGGGTCTTCGGGCTTTGAGCGTTTGGATGTTGAAGGTCTTAATTCCTCTAAATAGTCGAATGGATGAATAACAGTCTTATTCCAAAGATCGAAGACCATCGTTGAGTTGAGATCAACGATCCTCAATTAACTCGGGGCTTCGGGTGATATTCGTTTCTAGCATGTTCCATGGATCAACGATCCTCGTTGATTTGAGATCAACGGTCCACAAGTACTTCGGGACTTCAGGCTTCGAGGATTTTTCACCGCTTTTAATCACAAAAACACGCGAAGTGCCGAAGTGGAGAATTTTTTGGAGAGAGATAAATTGAACGGTCTTTAGGCCTTTGTAAATGAATGACCAAGATCTTCCTCAGAACTCCAGCATGCGAAAGTTTTTGTTTTCTAATATGCGCAATCCTCCAAAGTGTCGAATCTCTGAAGTGCGAGATCTGCCTCCACATGGCCTATTGATTTGAACGATGGAGATTTGCTTCAGAAGTTCAGGCTTCAGGTGTTTCGAGGTGCACAATACTTGAAACCTCCGAAGTGTTAATCTTTCGAAGTGACAGATTTATCGATGCGTGTCCACGACCTTTAAGGGAAAGACCTTCCAGAGTGTGCTCCTTGTTGATGGATGGTCCAGATGAACTATGAGCTTCGGGCCTTCGGGAGTTCTGGCTTCTCTTATCCTTCTTTCTTCCGAATTGATTATCGCAGAAGTGGAGGATCTCCTGCCACGTGTCCACTTCGATCGACAGTCTGGATCCACTTCGGCTCTTCGAAGCTTTGAGAGAGAATTACTCCTCAGTCTCTGTTGGCTACCTCCCGGAGTACGAGATCGCCGGACATGTGTCACTTGCTTGAAGATCAATGGCCACGAGTGATTACAGATACTTAACTCTTTCATTCTTTAATCTCTTTGCCGATCTTCGCAAAGTGAAGATGGTTGTCCATAGCGTGATCGATATCCGCCTTTGATCTGACAAGATCAACGATCTTGAGTGATTGCGGGTTCACAACTTGCACAAACTTTAATTTCCTTTCCGCTCCCCGCAATGCCTCCTCACCGTCGATCTCTCTCTGATGAGATCTGACGGTTGTGGCTTAATCTTTTCTTGATCTGATGGTTGAGCATGCTCACGCTCAGATCTTATGGCTAAGAGAAAATTCTCCTTTCCTATTGGCTCATCATCCTTTTTGAGCTTGATTAAAGGCTTAGATCTCTTCACAGAGCCGATCTTACAACTGATCTTGCTTCTCCTCTGTTGCTTTTGCAAACTTTCTTCTTAAGAAATAACTTCATGAATCTTTAAGGAATTCTTTAAATGCTCATGTAATCTTTAATTGTTCTCTGCTTTCTGCAGTTCTTCTTTCTCGCGCTTACTGTCTTCAACGATCTTTTGAGCATATTTCGGACTGCAACCTGCTCTCCAAGCTTTGTGAAGAATCTTGTGTCCCATGCTCTCGTCTACAAGACAATGTAGGCTCTGCGCTCTTCTTCTTACAATCGGGCTGCTCTCCAAACACTATGAAGAGACTTACGTCCTAAGCTCTGATACCATGATAAAATGAGAAGCAAAGAAGATAATACAGAGAAGAGGAAATTGGGAAAACACAGAAAATGAGTAGATCATTTAGTATTGAGTATATAGTTGAGCTAAATAGGCTCGAGAAAATCGAGAAACAAAACAAGAAATCCTAACTAACTCGTACAAACAGTTGATTGTTTACAGTCACATAATGTTGAGGTTACAGATATATTTAACACAATAGACCATACTTTCTTCAATTTTTGTAGGCACATATCTCAGAGTGCCATCCATACTCCGCAAAGAGCAATCTCATACTCAAACACCCAAAAGATTCGACAGAGAAAAGTATTAGAGCAGGGGATCAGTGAATCGTTCTTTCAGTACCACGCCCAATCAATAATTTATTCTTCACTACTCCAAGTTGATAATCAAGAAGCCCTCCACACTCACCGGTCAATTCTCACTGCTTATCTGAGTTTGATTCGCTTCAGCGGTTCGATTCTCTATCCTCACTTGAACAATATCTGAAGTGCCCAGCCATTACACAATAACAGGTCGGCACCAATCGATTCACAATACCAATAGAACAGTTATCAGGCAATTATCATGTACATTGTCAAATGCCCAGCCATTACAAAATAACAGGTCGGCACCAATCGATTCACAATACCAATAGAACCGTTCTCAAAGCAAAAGCACGAAGTACAGTTCGAGTTCCCTTACTGTAAATACAGAAAACTTATTGATGGCAGACAGTGATTTTCATCCAACTCACCTGGAGACATTGGTCTTTGGTCCGTTTTAGTATGTTGTGATAAGGTTAAAATAGTAAACACCCTGAAATAAAAAATTTCATTCTAAGTAATATTTGTTGTGTTATTGATTCCTCTGGATCTTAAAAAACCAATTATACAGAAAACCATAATTGCCAAATTCATATATACCGAAAACCATAATTACCAAATTTGTCCTAAAATCTAGGAAAAATAAGAAAATTCTATTCCAATGCAAATAGATAATCTCTGTTGTGTTATTGATTCCTCTCCATCTTAAAAAACAATGATACAGAAAACCATAATTACCAAATTCGTCCTAAAATCTAGAAAAAATAAGAAAATTCTATTCGAATGCAAATGGTTCTGTGCAATTCAATACGGTTTTATGTGGTCTTAAGCTTTCAGTTATTATTTACCTAAAATGTTTTATTATTTTTGAGAACCTCATCAATTTGGAGGGATAAGGCTTAGAGGCAGTCGGCTGATGATGGGTCGCTGAGAAACCAAGAGAATTTTGCAGAGATAAGGCCAAGAGGTGGGTACGGTTTCCCTCCGTGAATCGCACCTCTAAATTTGGAGGAATAAGGCTTAGAGGCAGTCGGCTGATGATGGTCACTGAGAAACGAAAAGGACCTCTAAATTTGGAGGAAAAAGGCTTAGAGGCAGTCGGCTGATGATGGCTCACTGAGAAATTGGAGAGAAAAAGGCGAAGAGGACTTTTGGAGAGATAAGGCCAAGAGGTGGATACGGTTTCCCTCGGTGAATCGCCTATCTTGTTGGATTTTTCAGGGTTACTGCTTCCCTCCGAATAGCATCTCTAAAGTTGTTGCATTAATTTTGTTTAGGGTTACAGTGAGTTATTAAATTTCAAAGTGTATGAGGATGAAAATGATAAGAATGCATTACTTTCCATCGAAGTCAAATTAATTTTGGAAATGCATGTTTTTTTATTAAATCAACAAATTTGTTTTGGAAACAAAATCATATATATATATATATATATATTATATATTAATGATCAATATTAATGTTTCTTAAAATATATTAATGATTAATAATAATCTTATTAATGTTTTTTTTCTGAGTGGATCTAATGGTTAAGAACAAGTTCAAATCAAGAGGGGGTGGGGTATGTATAACTTTTTAGATTTTACTAATCAAATCAAATTGCTGGACAAGGGGGTCCCTGGTTGTCCTTGACCTTAAAAATAGATTATTATTATTATTATTATAATATGTATATTTCAAAAACAATTCAAATTAAATTTAAATTATTTTCTATCCTATATAATTTGAGTTCAAACTTAATTACGCTCATAAGCGCCCCCATATTGGAATGGATGGTTTAATAAAACTTTTAATTACAAATTCCAATCTAATGGATAATAATTAAAGATATGCATATTCTTAGTCTTACACTTAAATCAATGAATGAGATTTATTCAAAAATAACTTCCTTGCATTTATGAATGCATACTTTTCCTTTTTCACATTTACTTAATCATATTAAAAAATTATTCTAACCATATAATTTACACATTTAGAGATTAAAAATTTACTTTTATTATTTACTTTTAGACTTACATTTGGCCCAAACGTTTCATTTTCTACATGCTTACTGAAACTCACGTTTCATTTTCTACATGTCATATTGGCCAGACGTTTCATTTTGTACATGCGTGGATCATGTGAGGTGTACTGAAACGCACCTTTCATTTTGTAAATGCGTGGATGATGAGAGGCATCGTTCATGTAATGATGTGTGGTGGTGGCTGTAAAATTATGCTTTGAAAGCGAATTGAATGCTTGCTCATGCTCACTCTTCAGCGTTGTGACTATGACTGTGAGGGTTTCCATCATCTGTTGGAATGGTTGCACTTCGAAAAGGTGGCGTCGGTGGCTACTCTTCTACGCATTCTAACGGACGACCCACTGAAGCTACTTCTGAACTATGGCGGTGGGGATCCGCCATTGAGGCCCTGAGGCGCTGGCCTGGTAAATTCGGAGAGTGGAACCGCATGCACAAGTATATATTTTTATATTTTTTCGATATGTATTTCTATATAAAACATATTCACGTCGTAATTTTTATTAATGTGATACACAGTAGCGCTTTATTTTTCCTTCTGTTTGACAGTTGTCGAGATTATTTCATTTTATAAAATTGTTTTTTATTAGATTAGTGTGGAAATGTGGTTGTTGTTTCCTGGATTTCGAGTAAATCTTCTAAAATCAAAATTGATCCAGTCTTTAGCACTATCAAAAACTGTAAACACCCGTACAAGGAAACGTCAAACCGGCACAAAGGCTATCACACAACTCTCTCAGAGGCAGATCTTTAGTTATAATATGTGGGTGGAGTCAAATTTAGTTATAATATGTGTGCCCATCAAAGCATCTCACAGGAGGCACCATGCAACCCTCATGCAATGGATAAATATGATAAATATGGCAGTAGTGATCAATGGATTCCTGGTAATGTGAAATCTTATGAAGCTTAAGACAACTGAACAATAATATGTCAGACATTTTCGTAATCTCTTTATCATGAATCATGTGTTGGTNTGGAATGGTTGCACTTCGAAAAGGTGGCGTCGGTGGCTACTCTTCTACGCATTCTAACGGACGACCCACTGAAGCTACTTCTGAACTATGGCGGTGGGGATCCGCCATTGAGGCCCTGAGGCGCTGGCCTGGTAAATTCGGAGAGTGGAACCGCATGCACAAGTATATATTTTTATATTTTTTCGATATGTATTTCTATATAAAACATATTCACGTCGTAATTTTTATTAATGTGATACACAGTAGCGCTTTATTTTTCCTTCTGTTTGACAGTTGTCGAGATTATTTCATTTTATAAAATTGTTTTTTATTAGATTAGTGTGGAAATGTGGTTGTTGTTTCCTGGATTTCGAGTAAATCTTCTAAAATCAAAATTGATCCAGTCTTTAGCACTATCAAAAACTGTAAACACCCGTACAAGGAAACGTCAAACCGGCACAAAGGCTATCACACAACTCTCTCAGAGGCAGATCTTTAGTTATAATATGTGGGTGGAGTCAAATTTAGTTATAATATGTGTGCCCATCAAAGCATCTCACAGGAGGCACCATGCAACCCTCATGCAATGGATAAATATGATAAATATGGCAGTAGTGATCAATGGATTCCTGGTAATGTGAAATCTTATGAAGCTTAAGACAACTGAACAATAATATGTCAGACATTTTCGTAATCTCTTTATCATGAATCATGTGTTGGTAAAAAATAATTATAAATGAATCACTTTGCTTTTCTGACATACAGACAGATTGTTACAGATTGTTGAAACAATAACTATCGCTCCACTCATTAATCATCTCATGATAAGTAAGTGACTGCTTCAATCAACAAAAATCGTCCCATATGAAGTCCAACAATCGAATCGTGAGGATACAATGGTTCTCTGTAATCAGTAAAGAATACTGGAGTTTTTCCCTCTGGAGGTTTGTAAGGATTGTTTTGAAGATAACAGTGATTCGGGGAAAAAAAGGGAAGGATACGTTTTGCTTAAATTCGATGAACTTTAGCGTTTTTATTACTGGGAGACATTTCAATTATGCTTTTTGTCTTTATGGTATAAAGAGTTTCTCCTATTATTGTTTCGAAGTTCCACAATAAGAATACAGAAAAGAAAGGCAACATATAGGCCATTTAATATTTTGCTCAATTTTTGTTTTGTTTTCATTTTTTTATTTTTCACTGTTGTACTTTTCTAAGAATCTAATTTCCATTTTATGGATGCTAAGGTTAGGATTAGGGTTTGTTGGACTATAACCAAATTAAATTAAATAATATTAAGATTAATATTAGGATCAAATGAAATAAGATATAGATAGCTTTTGGACTCCCTATTTAATGCAATGCAAACTGCACAGTCGGATTCCGTAAGCCCACTTTAATGTAAAATGTAAAACAAATACTATCAACGCCTATCCACCTTTATCAGCCACATAATTATGTGTCTGTGCTACTAACTATACATACAACTAATTTGAATTCAAACGTGATAACTATACATAAAACTACACCACTGTCACTATACACCACTTTGTGCAGGGCAGGCCCAACAATATTAGTGCTACCACAAAGATTAGGGGCAAACACTCCATCTAGTAAGTAGAGTGAAGCGGTTAGTAAAGGATGGTAGAACAGGTGGCATGCACGTAAGTAAAGGGAAGTAGGCTGAGTAGGAGAGCAGCTGCTACCACTAAGATTGAGTCCTCAAGAAGTGTATTTGAAGCCTTTGCAAAGATTTATGCCCACCCGTTGCCCAACAGCTCTATGTGAAGCCCTTCCATCCGATCTAACGCTCGCTGTAAGTTCGGGGATTACTAACCACTATCACTGTACACTAGTCCATTCAAACTTGGTAACTTTCCTTCAAACTTGGTAACTATGCATAAAACTATAACAGTCCAATAAATGATATGTCTTCCACTACGACCGACACATCCATCATGTTCCCAATCTCATATGGCCGATTATGACTCTTTCACGACTGCTATATGCATGGGTATCTGTCTTCCACTAATGGAAGGCGTATCTCATAAAAGGATAGAGAAACAACATACGTATCTCATAAGAGGATAGAGAAACAAATCGCGGCCACACAAAAAGTTCAGAAAAATTCCACAAACAATTCAGTCTCACCTTCACTAATTTTATATATTTATAAAGGATTAACAATGCGAAAAATTGTTATGATTATAAACCTGTTTTGTAAGTTAGCTAGGGTTATATTAGTAGTTCTCATATCATGTAGAGAAATACGAAAACAGATATGATTTTCACATTAAAATTAAGCTGATTAATCTATTCAATATATAAAGATTTGTTTGAAGTTAAACACAGTATCTTCATACAAGTTAAATTAGTTAATGAAAATCTTTCAGTCAACTAAAATTAAACTTTTATTCTCCGATACATAAACAAACAAAAACTCTCTTATGAATATCACATTAATCCATAAAACAAATTAAACTTAATAATTAAATCAAATAGTTTCTGATGTTTACTGCTTATTACGATCTTAAGTTTCATGAAGTGTGCTACTGACTAACGCATGGACGCAGGTTAATACACAAAATTTAACCAGCAAAACCTGATTACGTATAAATGAATGCCGTTCAATTAGACGCATTAAAAGGCTTATTAAATCTGCAAAAGCCAAATGGACACGTCCCTGAACTAGTAACAGGGAATTTGGCATGGACGAGCTTGGTTTATTCAGGAGATATTCATGAATTTTGCTTTTGGCTAAGCCGCTAAAGGAAATATTCATTGAATCCAAAGATGAGTATGGTTTCTTGTATCCTAAAAAGCCTCGGGTTGTGACACAACATCTGTGTCTATGTGGGGTTCTTTGTGGCTGCTCCTTCAATATCCGCGCGGTTCTGTTACACAAGTTTATGAAGTTTTAAACAGTTTAGAATTAATTTGTTTCATGTATTTGCATTTACATTTGGAGGAGTCCAAAGTAAAATCTGCTACTGTATTATTATTCCTAAGACATGTCATTTGGAGGACTCCTACTTATTAATTGCTAAATCTAACCTGGATCCAAGTACCCGTAATTGTAATCCGTTTGCCAGAGAAGGGTATTTCTGTGAAAACTTCCACGAAAAATCGTGGTTCTTCCCCGCATCCAACAGTGGCTTGACCTTTGCCAGTTGAAGATAGAAAATACTCTCTTACGGCCAACAAAAATTGTTATGGATACTAATATTAATTTGTTGTTCCGTCTATGTAGTATTCGTGAATCGCTAGTGTGTTATTGGAATCTGAATGCACAAAATTTTATTTCCCTGAAATTTTCTCTCTCTAAAAAATGTTAGATATAACGGCATTAATGTGAATGAGAATTATTTGGAATTTAGCAATATAAAAAATCCTTTATGTAGTTTTTACGTTCTTTATTTATTTTAAAGATATCTCAACCTTAATATATAACTGAATACTTTGTTTTGTTTATTGGTAAATTTAATAATGTAAGTTATTCAAATTTCTAAAGATATCTCAATTTTAATATATATAATTAAATACTTGGTTTATTGGTTGGTTTATTGGTAAATTTAATAAGTTATATTTTGTATTAGTAAATTTAATAAGTTATTTAAATATTTAAATTAAATTTAATGTTTTTGTTTTATTTTTTTAATTTTCTAATAAAATGAGTTAATTTTATTTATATATAAAATTAAGTATTATCACAT
>SNQJ01S0012482.1:174383-193072 GCA_010110895.2 Picea sitchensis
TTTTTTAATAAAATAAATTAATTTTATTTATAATTTTTCTTATACATAAAATTAAGTATTATCACATACACCATTTATTCATTTTGTTTACAAAGTAAGTATATATATATATATATTTTTATCTATATTTTCCATATCTATTTTTATGTAAACTTAAGATACTAACAAAGTAAATTTATTAAAAATAAGTTTCTTATTGTAAACAGATTTTCAAGATTCTTTTAGCAAGTTGATCTCACTTTTTTGGTTTCATTGTTTGTGGCTAAATTTAATAAGTAGTACTTTGCTTATTGTAAATTTAATAAGGTATGTAAGTTATTCAAATTTTTAGAATAAATTTAGTGTTTTTGCCGTATTTTTTCAATTTCTAATACAACTAATTGGGTTTTTTTTTTTTTTAATATATGGAATTAAGTATTATCACTTCCATCACTTCTTCAATTATTTTGTTTGTTTCCAAAGTAAGTATATATATATTTTAGCTATCTATATTTTTCCATATCTATTTTTGATCCATTATTTTTTCAATTCTTTTGTTTGATTTAAAAATAAATATATATCTTTTTAACTATTTATATTTTTCCATATCTATTTTTGATGAAAACTTAAGTTACTAACAAAAAAACTTATATTTAATGTAAAATGATTTTCTCTATAATCTTGTTACTGCTTCGTGATATTTTGAACCAAATCTCAAATATACAATGGTTCATTTATTGAATTCTTGTTTTTAAACCGTTTCATTATTTCATAGTAGAAACCCTTATCTTATGATGCAATGTTTTCTTATATTAATAATATGTTCATACTCATATGCCTTATTTTGATAATATATGTAACAAATTAGGATAATATTTTTCTTTTTTATGCTAACAATGTAGAGTAAGTGGTTTGTGTTTGAAATCTTAATTTTTTTGTTAATGAAATTTTCTTGACTTCTTCAACTTTATTTTAAATATTTTTGAAAATGGTACATAGCTTAAAGAGGAAGATCATACAAAACTTTTGCATTGATGTTTCAAAGAGAAACTTGCTCAATTTTGCATGGAATAGAGGACCTTAATGCCCTTATTAAGTGGTTTTTCACACAAAAGTTCCAATCATAACTACAATCAAATTGAAGACTTGGGTACTCATAAGGACATACTCCAATTTGTCACCATTAAATATGATGGCTATATGCTTATTGCAAGTAGCTATTACCATTAGGTTGATATTTTTTACATTAAATTTCATTTCAAAGTAACTAGAAGATTCGTTTAGGGAATCCAGATGTATTTTGAGAATATCTTCTTACTTTGACAATAATAGAACATCACTTGAAAAAATAAGTGACAACAAAGCATAAATTGTGTATTAGTCCTAATCCAATTCTTCCTAATCTAATCTTTATGAATATGAAAAACAATGTTGCAGAGAGGGGAGATCCTTCTTCAACCCAACATTACCATTGAATTTGGATTTCCTTCTTATAGTTTTACCATTTATAATAACTTATTCATATAAGAAAAAAATAGATTCTCTCCAACTAACCTAAATTCCTATTTTTTCCATTCTTTCCCAAAGGTTTAATATGGAAGGATTTTGCAAAAATAATAGAGAACATATAAATACTATTACCTTTCCATCTCACTTTATTTTATTGGCAACAAATTTAAGACTACAAGGTGGTCAATGTTTGAATGCTCATGTAAATGAGCTTTGACATTGCTTTTTTCTACCTACTTATTTATATTCCTCCCTAAAATGGTGCCAAATAGGTTGGAAAAAATGCTACTAACCATGATGGTTTTGTAGTTTCTCATATTATTTATATTTCCACCTTTGTGAATTGGTATCACTTTTCTATTTTGCAAAAAAAAAACTCATATAACATTTGGCTTGATTGAATATATCTTCTAGAAGTCCATGAAAATGTAAACCTCCCCATTTAACCATTAAAATGATTAAACCATAATAAATATGTTTCATTTTATTCGTGAGATGCTTAATCCCTACTTCTATTTTCTTTTGAAGTAACTTGATTAAACCATAATAAATATGTTTCCTTTTATTCATGAGATTCTTAATTCCTACTTCTATTTTCTTTTGAAGTAACTTTTACGTGATTTCTTGTTTTCTTCAAAAATGCATGATGAAATCTTTTTTCTTAATTTTTGTTTTATAAATTTTCTTACACATTTAATCATTTTATTGTCATTTATCTAACCTATTTAATAGATTCATTAATGTAATTGTTTCCATTTGAATCATGTGTAAATATATTATTTAGTTCTTTGTGTTTTTCCCAAAAAAATTCTCTTTTCATTTTTTTCAAATCATGTATTCATCCCTTTTCACATAATTTTTCATTATTTATCATACCAACCATTAAACCTTTCTAGGTTTCCTCTTGTTATATTGAAAGCATTTCTCTTCCACCTATACCAAAAGTTAAATATTAAAATCTTCTTTTTTTCTTTGAATGAGACAAGGCATCTGACATTTTTTATTTATGTTTCTATTAGTTAGGAAGACATCCATGTTTGGTACTTTGAATATGATTTTGAATATGTTCTTCCATTCCTACTATATTTGTTTGCATGAACCTGTTCTAACAGTAAAATCTTTAACTAAAATTATGAAGTTCTCGCTTATAAAAAAATTGAAATATGGTTTTCTAGATACATATAAGGGTCTTCATGGGATTGAAATTTTATATATTGGACACTAAAGATGAGAAAAATAACAAGTAGAGATGAAACTATGTTTTCTTCCTTTATTCACTTCAAACCATATAAATTTACTTATGTAACAATCAAACTCAATTTACTTATGTAACAATCAAACTCTTTTCTAAATAATCTATATGTATTTCTTGTTTTAAAAACTTGGGTGTGAAGATATTTCCCTAACCTACCTTTACACTCCAATGTTTCTAAAATAAAAAATACATATATATCATCAAAAAAGACTATAATATATCTATATTATCCACAGATAAACCATTTATATTCCATGTACAAGCATTAATTTTTAATTCTGTATGCTTCACTCCTCATCTTTGGATTTAGATATAGATTTTCCTTTTATCACTTATCACAATTTTGTTTTTTCAAAAAATTATTTTCTATATTGGACACTAAAGAAGAGCAAAGTAACAAGAAGAAATGAAAATATTTTCTCTTCATTTATTCACTTCAAGCCATATAAATTTACTTAAAGCCATATAAATTTACTTATGTAACAAGCAAGCTCTCTTCTAAATAATCTATATATATTTCTTGTTTTAAAATCTTGGGAGTGTGAAGGTATTTCCCTACCATACCCTCACACTCCCATGTTTCTAACATAAAAAGTACATATAGATCATTCAAAAGAGACTATAACATATCTATAGTATCCAAAGATAAACCATTGATATTCCATGTACAAAAATCACTTTTCAATTCCATATGGTTCACTCCTAGTATTCACTCCTAGTATTTGGATTTAGATATCTATTTTCCTTTTATCACTTATCACAATTTTACTTTTTCAAAAAATGCGATTTTCTAGCTTTTGTTGCTACCTTTACATTCTCTCATTCCTCCTCTTTATTATTAAATTGTTTCCTAGTTAGATCACAAATTTTCCCCTTTGATATGATGTCTATGATTTAATTCCTTGGAGTCTATATATATATGATTTAATGCCTTGGAGGCTATATTATAGAACATCATAATAACATAGTATGGATCTTCTTCTTTTCTTCCAACTAAAACATATCTATTCCTTATTTTTCTTGTTCTTTTTTTACGACGTTACCATGTCTTTGTACTTAACATGTACATACTCCTATACTTTCATGTGTCCTCAATTTTGTTAAGAAAAAATCCAATTTTTAATTCATTTGGAGAATATGAGTTATATAGTTAACCAATCATTGAATCTCGACTTGCATTTGAGAATGCATATAAGAACTGTTTTACATGGTTTTACCATTCTTGTCTTAGGAATCTTACCATTTCTTTGTCATCTATTATTTGATCTTCATTTTCCTCTATATTATTTTTTAAATTCTCTTCATCCAATGATATTGGTGGAAATGGAGTCCATGTTGGTTCATTTGCTCATTACCCCAAAGCCCACGAAACTATTTGTTATTATATATGCTATGAATTTTGTCATTGTAATAGCCTTATTATTTTTTAAATTCTCTTCATCCAATGATACTGGTGGAAATGGAATTGGGTACTTTGGATTGTTGTGGGTGTTGGGAAACCTGTAGAGAGTTGGGCAGTACAGGTTGGATAGAAGAGAGTTGGGTACTTTGGATTGTTGCGGGTGTTGGGAAACCTGTGAGAGCTTGAGAGCTGACTGGTTTGGGAACCCAAGTACAATTTGGAACCGCCTTTGTAGATTCATAGCCCTGGCTCGGGGGTGACACTATTGTTGAGATTTGGAGTAGTGGTGTCTACGCTTGGGTGGAACGTCCTTGGTTTGCATCCATTTGGTGTCATATTTCATAAAGATAAGTGCACTTTGGTATGTTATCATTTACATGTATATCAATTTATTTCCGTTGTGTATTTTAATTATCGTTTAACTAAATCTTAGAGTATGCATGCTTATTGGATATTGTTGTGCATGTCGTTAAAGTCTTTTCTTTTATGCATCCTTAAATTGAAAAGAAGGTATCAGTAAGAGAAAGGAAGTCCAAGGGCAGGATTGAAGGTAGCATACCCCGACATGTGGGTGGATGGGTATGTTACACCACACCTCCTCGCAGGATATGAGGAATTCTTCCAAAAGGTAACTGCACCAATTCAATACAGATTTGTTGGCACAAAAATCTACCACTAACAGAGCATCTAATGTACATTCACCTTTGTAATATGAATGCATGACCTTGCTAGTAATTACGTAGCAAGCGGTCCTGACTGTCTCTGATAGAATGGGGTCAATATTGGCAGTACATCCCCCTCTTTGTTTATGTAACTTCTCATATAGGTTGGGCTTGCCCTTTTTCTTCCCATGCTTACTCAGGCCCTAAAACCCTTTCGACACATCCTCTCCTTCGGGCGATTATCCAGTAAGTTGATGGATATCTTTTGAATGAATTGGGTACTTTCTATCAAGCCATAGGATCTTTTCAAGTACCTAGATGATGAGGAACTTGGTACACCTCACAACCTCATCAAAAGTGTCAAACACTGGTAATATATGAGATTCATGATGTTGGAGTTGAACAAAATAATGAATTATGGATTTGGTATGAACTGCATCCCTTCCATTGTATCTCGAGCCAAGTCCGAGAATACACTAAAGTTCATTAGTGGGAACAGGACCTGGTATGTTAGTTCGAGGTCGAGGAGCTTCACCTGTTCAACCTTTTGTTAGAAAAAAGGACCATGGAGAAATAAAATAAAACAAATGCGGAAACAAAACATAGAAGATACAAAATACAATAGAGACACAGATTTACGTGGTTCACCCAGTGTGGGCTACGTCCACTAGAGAAATTGCCAGGTCCTTCCTTTATTATTATCCAGCATATGAAAGGATACAACCTACAACAAACCCACTGTAACTTCCTCTTCTTTCTCTTACAGTCTCCTATCTCAGAATACAATATTCACCATCAACCATAGCCGCAATACATTTCCCTCATAAAAGAGGGTTTCCATCTAGGGAAAAAAACCCTAACATAATCTCTACTGTTAGATATACGACCTTATAATGAATGGTCCAGATTTACAATGAAATTACAATATACATTTACAAGGCAATTTTTTCCTTCAGGGGCTTCACCCCCGAACCCCCGCTGGGGGCCTGCTTTCCCCAAGACCCCCCACCCAAGGGGATAGCCCCCTCGGACCCCGCAGAGGGGTTAACCCCCTGTTGAAGGGGCGAAATTGACCGCTCGTCAACTGGAGGAGTGAATCTGGTCCGGGGTTGTCTAATTAACCCAATCCGTTTGGATTAATCCACTCCGACAGGTTTAGCGGCTCCGTTGACCGATCTAAGTCCTAAAGAAAGCTAAAAAACAAAACTAAAGAAAATGTAATAACTCGATTAAAAACAATTGCTAAAAACTATATATAGATCTAATATATATTTACAATTTAATTGACTAATATTTAGAACATAGCTCTACTTATTATATGTACAATATATACAAATGATTCTACTTCTAATATAATATGTACATAATACGAATTTTAATCTAAATCCACGAAAATCGAATATAAATTGAGTTTTTAAAGAAACAAAAAAAAAACTATATTTTAATTTGTCTATATTCTAGAAATGAAATATCAAACTGTCTAATTGAAAACATAAACAACAGATAGGAGAAGATGTTTTAACTGTAGGAAATTTATGTATTCATTAAACTAATGAAATTCAACTAACAAACTAACCTGTCATTGCATCCAATATTTGTTCAGTGTGTAGCATCCAATCTCCCTGTCTGATGAGGCAAAACCCACAATAGATCCTACAATTGCTTCTCATAAATGTGAAGCAGTAATGATTGAATCCGAATGATAGAACATATAAGAGATATAATCAGAGCAACCTCATAATTTCACAAGTAGTCACATTAAGATAAATCCTTCTGTGAGAATTTGTGTATAAACATTCAATAAAGGATAAAGATAAATCTCTTAATTCAATGTTTGAACAACATGATTGTTGTGTGTTAAATATGGAACATAAAACATGGATAATATATAAATTTTTATCATACCAATCTGTAGTAAACCACGACAGTGAAAGCAATCATAATCTAATTACAAATCAAAATAATCATGACTTGAATAAAAACACAATATGGAGAAGTTAAAGTTGTGACAAATATCATATTCCATTCAAGTCTGTAAATGAGAAATCCATAGTTTTTGCTCTAGGAAGAGATGGTCTCATGCTTACAAAATAACATGCTTATATAGGTTCCAGGAACAAAATGTTTCCTGTTGATAACATCAAATCTGTTCCAAAAATATGGGGGATGCAACCTCCCTGATTTTACTTGATATCAAAATACAAATAGCCTAATCTATTTACTAAAAACACCAAGTTCATATGGCTGGAAGATCTCAACAGTGCTTCATATCTCCTTGAAAATCATGGGTTCCTGAAAACAAATAAAAATGGGAAGATTTTTAGATACGTTTTCAATTGTGAAATCAAGCAATTCGAATTTTTCTAACTAGCTACAAAATCTTACGATTCTTTAGCTAGTTATAATTATAACTAGAATCATATTTTATTTAACAAACAAAACAAACTAAAGAGAAATCTATTCAAACAAATCGTGTATCCTAAATTGAGAATGACAAAATCATGATAAACTTGAAAAAGATCATACCTGAAATCATGGGATTTAAAACATATCAAGCAATCTTGGAGTTTACTATTGTTGTCGCTGCCTCTACATTCTTAAAAATGATAGATCCTATAGTTTTTAGGCGTTTGCCTTCTGCTTGAGCTATGGATTGGAGTCTACTGTTCTCGTTTGTCAATGAATCCACTTGGTCTTTCAAATATTTAAGCCAGGACTGTAGTATAGGCACATCCGTATAATACCGGTCGATCCAGGATCAACACTCATTACACTGTGGTTGTAGGGACTGTGCATTGGCACTGACAACATTAACAGCTGGAGAATCATCCATTTGACATGTAGGCTCATCACATAATCAAATGCCAGGAAATTCGGGATTATCTTTTAAACACAGAGGCAGGTTTCTAACATAATCGTAGGGTCTGTCAGGGCAAAGTCCATATGAAAATGGATACTCTTCAGCCAAGAACCTTTCAATTTCTGAATCTGAGTCTTCACTTACCTCAATTTTGTTTTTTGTGTCTGCACAGGGTTTGGGTTTGTTTCGATCACATCATGAAATCCAACAAGCGACCCTTTTATTCTTATAATTAACATCGACGTTTCCTTTAGTTTCTTCCCTGTGGTTTTTTTAACAATTTTAGTGCAGCTTTTTGGGGGCAAATCCGGTTGATTGTCCGGTTGAATAGCATCAGCGCAGGTCGAGGGTTCAATATTAGGGGAAGAATCACAGGGCAGGAACAATGGAGGCGAGGTGGTAGGTTTCACAAGGGTTTCTATGATAACAGGCTTATCAACCTGTCCCAATTCACTATTGCTAAAGCCATTTCGTAACACAAAAGAATCCCAACAATCATTGTGTAATTGCAACTGATGCACAATGATAATTTTGATTAAACCATGATGGAATAAACTAGAATCAGACTTCTGCCTCCTAAACCGCTTTCCCATATTGTATATACTTCTAAGCAGGAAGTAGGACATGTTCAATGGGAAGTCAATGAAACTCATAAGCAATCGGAGATGATATAGAAAGACTAACCCAAATCTTCCTTCACATGTAATGAACTATTTCACAATAGCCAGAAGATCATGCCACCTAGGTTTTAAATATGAGACAGGCATACCTCGGTCGCAACTAGTAATTTTCTGTGAGGTGAACAACAGAGTCAAAGGGACCTCTTCAACCTTTGCGTTCTTGAACCATTTTTGCCCGACAGCTGGTAAACCCTAGCTTGACTTAAAAATTCTTCAGTCACCTCTAGTTGCACATCACCTATATTTGCTCTGCAACCGTCAAAGGTCAATGTGAATTCTTGGGCAACTCTCAGATTGAAACCCATAAATTTTTCAATGAATACATGCCAACCGTTCCTTTCTAAATTGTCCATGGCGTTATCATATGATAACAAGTTTTGGATTCCATTGGGATCAATCCTTACCACTGGAGCCATGGCTAACAGAAGGGAATCAACACAGAAATCAGAGGTAGGGTTTGATAGAAAAAACACAGAGCCATAGCCCCAAACAAAACAATGTTGTGACAGTTTGAAATGGTAGGCAGAGGCATTAATCACCATGCATGGGAATGAGATCATGAAGCCCGAGGCCATACAGAGAAATAATATCACGCTGTACTTCATATGACACCTTGGCATATGGGTATGCATAAGGATCAGAACAGTTGAGAACCATAGAACGCACATTCATGACTTGATTACAAAGGTAAATGTATCAAATAAACATTGAATAATTAAAAGTTTTATGAATCAAAACCCCATTGATATTAATCGAATATTAATGAGTGGAGGTTTTTCACTTATGTAACCAAGGAATGTTTAGGACCAAGGGGTTATAAACAAGGGAAACAATCAAGTTCATAGAAAAATACGAAAATTCGATAATAGACCATATGAACAGTTTTCCTTAATCAAAAAATCGAAACAAAGTGTCAATTCCAACAGTGAGTTTTCATGCTTACAGTCATGAAAACAAAAAATTGAAAGGAATATGTGTAAAAAGTGACAAGTGAAAAGTGGCGTTTAGTGAGAATGGTCATGATGAGAATTTAAAGATCCTGTGTAGGAAGCTTATAAAAAATAGAAATTATATTATAGCTGCCAACACCCCCCTCTACACTCCCCTGCGTGGAAGAGTGTACATAATTCTGGGGTGTAAATACTTCATTGGGTATAAACACGGCTAAAATAAAGGACCTATGAATTAGGAAGATAATCAGGCTCCACAACCAACACCTTTCCCTTGAGATCGCCCACGATCGCGACCCAGGGATCACATGGCTCATTTGCATTGCATCTTTGGAGACTGAAATCCTACTTTCTTTATCTCTCGGCATAGTAACTACAAACTATCAATAGAATTTGATAGGATAATTGGGATTCCAGGTCGCGACTAAGGGTCGAGGGATTGCATAGGCATTACTAGAATTCGGAAATCACAAGGCACAGTTTTCTTTGGGAAATAATACATCTTACACTGAGTTCACACAACCTTATATTCAGGCTTAGCTGGAAAGTTTTGTAATAGATACTAAGGTCAGTCATCATTAATCCTATAGAAGAAAACAAAACTTGAGTTGTCCATTGGGACTATTAACGGGGTAAATCTATCGGGTGATTCTGGCATTTACTGAACAAGTTGGTTAGGGATGTGGCCGACTTCATACCTTACCATTTGAATGGTTGAGAATGTTGGTGCGAATACCGATGGCATCTTCGCGTATTGTAGCTTTATGGTCCAATAGAGTTCGGACGAGTTATTGTAGTGGTCATAAAGGCTATGATTGGACCAGGTGTGTGTGGCACATAGACTAGGATTGCATTCAGATCCTCCCTCCTCCAACCACAATGGGGCCCCTGTCACATTTAATGACTGTCTTTAATGGAATTGTGGCTCTTTTGGTCCTACACTGTTGAGTGAGTAGTTCTGTACCAAAGTAATACTTAGATGAAAAATCGAAATACATGTCGTAGTGCAACAATGCATACTCCAACTTTATTAACTGAATTAAAATTTTTTTTTTGCATAAAGTCAAATTTAACTACTATACATGCTCCTTTCGACTAGAGAAACAATCCTTTAGCTCAGTGCTGAGAGATATAGGGTTTTAGGTGAGCGCCATTCACCCATTCTGGTCAAAGTATACCATCCAGTTGCGCTAGTCTGACTGCACCAGAGTGTCGGATCTCTGCAACTATAAATGGGCCCAACCAATGCATGCACAACTTACCTGGTTGTTTCTGGTATCGAGTCTCATAATGTAGCACTTATATCCTTGGACAAATGTTTTATTCTTAATGTGTCTATCATGCCAAGCCTTCTGCCTTGCCTTCTCAACTTATTGATGCAATTCTGCTAAAAACGTGGTCTCAAAAACTTTGTCTCGCCAAGTTCTTGCAACTCTGTAACCCTCTGCGCGACTGATTCATCCTCTGACATGTGTGTAATCGGTACGATGTATAGACTTGGGGTAATGAATTCTGCAGGTATCATAGCCTCTTTCCCATAGACTAGATGAAATGGAGTATTCTTGTGGAGCTTCTTCATGGTTGTCCTGTAAGCCCATAAAACTATTGGGACTCTGTCATCCCAATATTCCATGTTTGCGCAACAAACCTTTGTTAATCCTCTCTCCAAAATCTTGTTAAATGCATCTATTGTGCCATTGGCTTGTGGATGGTAGGGGATACTTTTATGATGTTTATTAAGAAGTTTCTTGTAAGATTTTCTATTGTACTAATGATAAAATGACCTCCCTGATCACTGGTAAGACTCCTAGGACATCCAAACCGAGTGATAATTCTTTCAAAGATAAACTTAGTAGTAGTATCGGTCAAGCAATCATGAAGAGTTGCTACCTTAGCCCATCGTGTAAGGTAATCAATTGCATTAATAATATACCTAGCCTTTCAGTGTTATCCATGGGGTTGATCGGTCCAATTAAATCCACAACCCACTTCTCAAATGCTTATAGAGCTCGAACCAGTTGAATAGGAAATTCATCTCATCATGATGGCTTGCCTACTCTCTGAGAGACGTCAGAAAATCTAGAATATTCCTTCACATATTTGAAGAGTGTGGCCCACCATAATCCATCTTGGAGGACTTTCTGCGCAGTGGTATTTCCTCCAACATGGCCTCCCGCAACTCCACTGTGGCACTCCCACAGTGTGTATTGTCTTTTGTGGTCTAAGACACACCTCCTCAGGATACTATCTAGGCCCAACTTATAAAATTTCCTCACAATCAATTGATAGTCTGTTGCTCGAACCACCATACAACGCTTTTGAATTGCGGAGTACATTTTCGGGAAGGCCCCTGTACTAAAAAAAAATACTATGTCTTCCAGGTATTCTAGTATGACCTCCACTCAGAATAGGTCTACATCTAGGAGTTGATCATCGACTGCTCCACCACTTTCTCCCGACTCTAATCTGGACAGGTGGTCAAGACCCATGTTGCATCTTCCAGGTTTGATGATCACCTCAAATGAAAATTCCTGAAACAATAACAACCATGGAAAAATTATTCCTTCAAAGACAGGCTTGTTAACTAGATATTTTAACACAGAATGATCAGTAAAAACATTAAAATGAGAGCTTGATAAGTAATTTCTAAACTTATGTAGAGAATAAATCATAGCCAAACCCTCCCTTTCTATGGTTGTATAGTTGTGTTCAACTTGCGACAGCTTCCTACTACCAAATTAGATGGGATGATCCATGGTTCCATATTCTAATTGCGCTAAGATGGCTCCCAGGGAAATACCTGATGCGTCCACGTGCACATGAAATTTGTTTTTCTGGTTCGGAAATATCAAAATAGTTGTTGTGTTGAGATTTTACTTCATGATGCCAAACACTTTATCACACTCTGGTCTCCACTGGAACACTTATGAATTATTTAGTAGATTTTCCAAGGGTGAAGTAATATTCACATACCTGTTATAACCCTAAATTTCTCCATACATGCATATGTGGCATCATGCCCTCTTACTTGCTATTTTTTCCAATCCATCACTGAGTTGTTATTCTTAAAAACACTATTTTGAATATGTATGCGCTCTCTGCCATTACTTCCCATGTATGTACGCTTACTGCACCACTACAACCCACGTACGTATGCTAGTTGCACCAATACAGCCTGCGTATACTGACAAAAGTTGCAAAAATTAAAAAGTTGCAAGGAATTCATTGAGATTACGGGCTATTGGGTAGTTTCCCAACTATCCCACCACCTATAGCCCGTCACCCAACTGAATAGCCATCCTTTTTTCATATAAAAGGAGGTTTTGGGGTCTCATTGCTAAGAAAAGCATCAGAACAGTGAAACTCTACCCATTTCACATCCCCTCCTTGCCCCAAGAATTGCAGCCACATTGTGAGATTTGCATTAGAATTTCCCATTTTGACCTTTTTCCTCCATCATAAGCCTATTCCATTTCCCTAGAAGAAGTTTGAGAGGAGAAATATACGTGGAAGCGTAGTTGGATCTTGGTAAAGAGGATCCCAGACTAGGTTCGTGGAGTATTCGTCGACCTTGTTGTAAGTAAACATTGTGATATCAATAAAAGTAATACTTTTTTTGTCCTGAAATATGATGTGTCAAATGTGTGTATTTGATTTATTATTTATTCTAAAATCTAACCCATGATTTATATATGAGATGCATGTTTGTAGTTTCCTATTTATCTGTTTTTGAATGCAGGTCAGCCTTGGGAGGAGGCTTGCAGTCAGCGGAGCTACCAAGTGCGAGAGGATCGACACCGGACGCGGAGTAAAAGGTAAAGTTACTTGATCTTTCTCACTTTGTCTTTCATGTATGAATATGGGGTATATTTAGGGTAGTTAGAAAAGTAGGATACTGTTAGACGGTTAGATATTCCTACATGTTGAACCCTAGCGTAGTCCATAGGGGGGTTTTCCCACTATAGCAGAACTGGCGACTGTACTAGGGAAGCCTCTAGGGTTTTAGGGGATTTTTTGGGTGTTTGATTGGTTTAATTACCTTTTGAGTTTATGTAAGTTTGCAGAGTATTTAAGGGATTCTGGGCACCTGCTGGTGCCATACCAGTTCTCCCTGCCCTGTCGGTTTGCCTGTTTATTTTCATTTTTTAAGAAGTTACAGAGGTGTACACGACTTGTTGTGGTACATCACGCGTACATACGTGCCTTGATTTATAGACAACCCGCGTACATACATTCCTTGATTTATAGACAACCCACGTACATACGTAGGCTGCTTAAGCATCAGTAGCGTGCCTGTGTCAAGAAATTTTTTCTTTAAGAAGAGGCAATGAACCTCTTCCCTGATTGAAGTTTTACTTCTCAGAGTTTCTTGATTAAGTAAAATGTCTCTATTTTTACAGTTGAAGCCTAGGTTTGAGGTCAGTTTGCTTATCTTTTTAAAGACTTCTTGTGTTTACTTCAAAAGGATATTAAGAAAGTCTTTGATTCTTTTTTATCAGCTTGTTATGTGTCTTTAGTGACTCCCTATGATCCGTAGTGGGCCAGAGGTTAGTTTTTAGTCTTGTCTTGTTTTTCACTTTTTCCCCTTTCGCTTTCTTTAATGAAAAAGAAAAATAATTTATTTCAAGTTTCTTGTTTGAAGCATAAAAAAAAATATAGAAAAAATATTTCATCTCTTAGTTTGGTTAAAGTAGTTGGGTTAGTTATTTTTCTTGTTAAGAAAAATAGTTATTTTCTTAAGTTCTTTATTGATTTCTTAGAAAATTAAGTAGCTCGTAGTCGAGCGAAATTTCATTTTAGGTTTTCCTTTAAAATATCTTAGAAAAAGTTAGTTATGAAAAGTTGGTTAAAGAGTTAGTTGAAAATATTTATTGATTAACTAGAAGTAATTTTTCTTTTAGTTTTTGTTTATTTCTCCTTCTTCGTCTCTCAAAACACACCACTGGTTTCATTGTCATTTCCTTGACTTAAAAAAAGCCATTTAAAATTAACGCTAATTAATATCAACTAGACATTATGTTTGTAGGGTCAATCAACTAGTCTAGGCTAGAGCCTTAAATTAGGTTGGAGAGGAAACTCTTCAAGGCTTATAAACAAACATTGGACTCAGAGATAGGGAGTGTAAAAAGTCCAGTAAACATGAAAGTTATCCGGGACCCCCCTATAACACATAGGATAAACATGAGGTCGCGTGCCGAAAGGTAGCATAGATAACCCCTCCAAAGTCTTACCAAGCATAGTGGGGAACACATATAGAGGACTTGTCGTAGGATACTGTCGGTTGCATTTCCTTATGGAGATTCTTGGATCTCGAATCCATTTGTGGTCATTAATTGTCTTCTAGACCACTTGCTTTCGATACCCTCGATAGGTTTCGATCTTGATACCCCGCTCATTGTAGTCCACCCGACTTTCGATTGTACCCACCTGGTGACTGTTCACGAGTTGTCAACTTAGTTCCCTTTATTCTAGAGACTTACACAGGTGACTATAGGGGTATACCATGGTACCTAGGGTAGACGTTGGGCCACGCTTTGCAGAGTATACCCAGAGGGTGCTTCCATGTTCGAGTTGCACTTTCACCAGTAAGTTGATCTATTGTTGGTTGGCGTAATTATTCTTCCAACTAGATAGTGGTTTGATTGGTTTATCTCATAGGAACTTTTCTAGTGTGCGCTTGGTTTTCAAACGTTAGTAAAATCCTTACTGTTTTGTTGATCATTTCACAAAGTGGAAGATCAGGAGCTTCGTTGGTCACGAAGGCTTCAGGACCCACCGTCGGTTACATTGGAGCCACCCTCACCATTGTTATCGCAAAGACTTGACCAGAAAGGGTCATTTGAAGCGACCGAGCCACAGAAAACTATGCTCGAGCCAAATCCAAGAGGAGAACACTCGAATCTGGAGGAATCGACTATCTCTAACCTTGGAGCAGAATCTCTCAGGCATTTTAACCCTCTGATCACTGACTTGTCGGTGCTACTTTTGATACAAGTTGCCCCTCCAAGGGTAACACATCACGGGCGTCAGATATTTTTACAAGCAACGATGGAAGCAAATGTTGCTACCTCATTTGGGAGGCCTCACACTCCCTCAACGACTGCCACCATAGGGGGCATTCAACTCTTTACGCACCTTTGCACCATGATGGTCTTGACCACCTCTACTTCAGGAAACGGTCTGATTCCATCTATGGCGGCGATCACTGCTCCATTCACATAGAGTGCAATGGGCCCTGTGTTTTCATACAGGATGCCCGTCTTTGATACAAACTATGTGCTCCCCTACTCCACCCTACAGACCATGGGTCTGGGGGAAGGTAGCTCAAATTATCCTTTTCAAAGGTCCATGGGGGGCACCTCAACCCCTTATAATGCTATCCCTTACAGTGGGGGTCATATACCTCCTTCGCCCCCCTCTCTCGATGGTGCTCCCCAATAACCCGTCGGGCTGAACATGAACTACAGCTTGTTCAGAGAAGGCAGTCTAGGACCTTCTTCCTACACCCCATCGATGGCTTCAATATCGTTCTCTTTGTTCAACGCGTTTGGTAATAATGCTTTCTCATCAGCTGTCGTCTCGGTCGGGGGAAACCCTGGTTTTGGACAACAAAATCTTTTCCAAGGTACTATTCCTACACAGGGGGAAAACACAGGAGTCTTCTCCTCACAAGGACTCTGGAATTCGTGGCAGGGAGTAGTTCCATCGTCAGGGATGTTGACCAGGGGAAACCCCTTCCATGGTCAATGGAACCCCAGGCAAGGCTTAGTACCTATGCCCATCAGATCGGCAGGGGGTAACCCTTTCTAGAATATTTGGAACACAATGCAGGGAGAAATCCCTGACCAGCCCTCAACGTCCAATTACGGGAATCAGTCGATGATGTCCCAAAAAATGCAGTACCTGTTCACTAGACAAGGCCATGGTATTTACCAGAACCTTGGTCGGCAGCCCAACTTTTCCTGGCAACCTGGTGCCAGTCAAAATCTACACTCCTTTCTTCCTATACATAGTTAACAAACCAAGATATTGTCTCTGGCGACGTTACATTTTCCAGACTTGTCAAGGTTGTTGAATGACCCAATTTGTCACGATCCGCGTTGGCCTCCCATGCTGACTAAGTTTCCCTCGGACATTCTGAAGTTCGAAGGTAAGCCTAATGAAGATCCAGGTGATCACGTGACCACTTTTCTTCTACGGTGATCGTCGAAATCGCTGCGAGATGACTCTGTACAGTTGTTCCTGTTTCAACACACTCTTATTAGGGGTGCCATGAAATGGTACGTCAAGCTTGACCACTCAAGATACTCTTACTTTAGCGATTTGGAAATGGTTTTCCTAAACCATTTCCAACTACCTGTGAGATATGATGTCGGCACTGAATTGTTGGCCAACTTTGAGCAGAAAAAGGTTGATCATATCTTGGATCACATCTAAGAATGGAGGCTTCGGAAGAGTTTGATAAAAGTACCGGTCCCACTGTCTTTCCTGTTGGAGTGGTTCCTTAAGTCTTTGGTACCTCATTTATCGAAGGACGTTGCAACGTCGGGAGTGTTTTCAAAGGAAGAGGTGATAATGAGAGCTCAACAGCTTGAACTGATATACTCTCAGTCTGGTTTACTCTATGAAGTGTTTCCAGATGCGCCACGATCCATCCTTGATAAGGCCAGACACAAGTTTGAACCACATGTCGATGGTATAGTTGGTTCATCACAAGCGAATCCCATTGATCAGTTGTCAAAAAAATTTCAAAAATTGCCGATACAATAGACAATGGCTAGCCAAACCTTCGGTTCATCTACTCCCCCTGCCCAAACGTCGGACGTACACAGTGTGCAGTTGACAAACCCAAAGGCCAACCAAAATTTTGACAGAAAGAAAAAACAATGAAGTAAGAAGGGTAAGGGGGATAAGAAACCCACCAACAATGTTGGTGGAGGAAACACAGAGAAGAGAAGTTCAAAGTATTAGTGTAACCTTTGCATGGAAGACCATTCGACTCACCTGTGCCCTCATCTTGCGGAGGCCCAAAATTTATTGGCACAGTAGCAGTCTTCTTTGTTAACGAACCCATTTCCACATGGGAAAAATTTGACTCAAGCATCTTTGAGCATAGATGGGGGCAGTTAGGGAACCCCTCCATCTTATAGTAATCCCTCGGTCGCGAATGTTTATATGATGAAAGGTGACTCTTATGGGTAGAATCATGAAGGTGGGTTACACTTTCGTGACAATCGAGTCTCCAACATTCCGAAAATCATTTTTTCAGCCGAACTTATTTTTTTTTCGGACGAAAGTACTATTTTTTCAGATGAAAGTACCAACCTTTGAACGTCAAATTGAATGGAACCCTGACGACGCCCTCAACTTCTATGTACATTTTTAGCTGGATGGATATTTTTTCATTTGGTAACGCCTTTTCGACCGAAAGATATTACGGCCGAAATAATGTTTTGACCAAACTATCTTTCATCCGAAAGTACTTTTCGGCCGAAAGATAGTTCGGCCAAAACATTTTTTGGCCAACCAAATGTTAATATATTTCCCACACATCTCTCCTGTCATAGTTTTTGCAAGTTCAGAGAGCGTTTGTTGTTGTTGTGTGGAGAGATTGTTGTGCGGAGAGCTTGTTGTGCTGAGAGCTTGTTGTGCTGAGAGCTTGTTGTGATAAGAGCCTGTTGTGTTGAGAGCTTGTTGTGCGAACATATTGTTGTGCTGGGGGCATTTTCTTCGGGCAGACGGGCGGTGGACATTGGAATAGAGGCAGTGTTGTGGACGTTGGAGAAGCGTGAGTCAATAAGGTATGTTTAGATTAGATTTATTTGCTATAATAGAATTATAATTTATAATAGAATTATAATTTAGATTTTTAAGTTAGGAATTAAATTTGTTTTTTTAGATTGTTGACAAGGCCATATTCGACCCTGTCCATGTACAGGTACAAGCCCGAATTCGGGCATGTACCTGTACATGGACAGGGCCAAATTATGGATCTACTTATACTAGTAACATGAGTAGGATAATCTCTTTGTGTATCCATTTCTCATCATTATGCAGATACTTATATAAGAGTCATGTAATCTAACTATGAGAAGTTGTTTGTGTATAGAGTCCATCTTAGTTATTATGGAGATACCCTAATCATCATCTTAATATGGATACTAGTTGTTTACATAATCATTACATCATATCTAAGACAACAGTATGTAGTATATACCTCGTGATTACACTATTACTCCTTATTATGGTTCTACTTATATTGAGATCTATAAGTATAGAGTTATAGTTAATAGTGAACCTAGCTTACATAGACACTACATGCTTGATCTATTACATATCACACCTTATACATGCTACTTATAAACTAATGGTAATAGATCACATTACCTTAT
>SNQJ01S0012482.1:203007-233817 GCA_010110895.2 Picea sitchensis
AACAATTATTGTCTCATATTTGATTTCTCAAAGTTATCGAAAAAAATGCAAAGTTAACTAGTAATGAACTAATGTTTTGTATATTCTCCTTTTATAATGCATTAAATTAAGCATCAAACTATTAAATACGTTTCTACTATATATTAATTTAAATGTTTCATTTAATGTGTAGTGTCAAAAATATGATTCTATTGTCAAAAAGTGGCAAAGTTAACTTGTAATTAACTAATGTTTTTTGTATTCTCCTTTTTAAAGTGACAAAGTTAACTAATAATGAACTAATGTTTTGTGTATTCTCTCTTTTACAATGCATTAAATTAAGCATTAAACTCTTAAATAATTTTCTGCTAAGTATTAATTTAGATGTTTCATTTTATGTTCACTGTACATATTATCAAAAATATGATTCTATTGTCAAAAAGTGGCAAAGTTAACTAGTAATGAACTAATGTTGTGTATATATTCTCATTTTTACAATACATTAAATTAAGCATCAAACTCTTAAATACTTTTCTTAATTTAAATGTTTCATTTTATGTTCACTATGGACTGTCAAAAATATGATTATATTGACATATCATAAATCTATTTTTAGCAGATTCTAGCAGATTTTAGCAGATTCTATTTTTGTTTTTCTAGTTACTAATTATTTTGTTGGTTACATAGATGCACTTAACCAATAGAAAAAATAAAAGGAAAAACTATTTAGGAAAGAAATGCACATGAGATCTGCTAAATAAATTACTACTTAAAGAAGTCAATGTTTTCAAATCAAGGATAAAATAGATGCTCAAATTACAATAATTAGGTAGAAAAGATATCCAAATTAATTATAGGTAATGTTTATACAATAAAATCTTGAGATAGAAGAGATGTTCAACTATTTTTTGGTTTGTGTGTTAACGATAAAATAAAATGCTCAAAATGATGTGACAATAAAATAAAACCATAAAATGGAAGAGATTCAAACTCTTCTTTAATTTTATCTTTAGCTTTAGTATATGTATATTAGAAAATGTAGTCATTAAAAAAATGCTAAAGCTATAAGAGATATTCACCTAAAGGTTCATATACCCTTAATAAAATAGAATCCAAAGACAAGTCAATGCTTTCAAAATCAAGGATAAAATAGATGTTTAAATTAATTATAGGATAATTAGGTAGAAGAGATATCCAAATTAATTATAGGTAATGTTTATACAATAAAATCTTAAGATAGAAGAGTTGTTCAACTCTTTTCTGGTTTGTGTGTTAACGATAAAATAAAATGTTCAAAATATTCAAAATAAAAAAGATGTTCAATTCAAATTTAATTTATATAATGCTTGTAAAATAAAATAAAAATTGGAATGAGTTAAAATTTGAAAAAAAATTGAAAAATTAAAGGAAAAACTATTTAGGAAAAAAATGCACATAAGATCTACTAAATAAATTGGTTTATATAGATTCACTTAACTAATAAAAACAAGTAAAGAAAAAAGTGAAGGAAAGATAGGCATATGAGATCATAGATGCAAACTCATAGAATATGAACAACTGTTTAAATATATTTAAGAATATGGAAACTCAATAGGTTTAAATATATTTAAGAATATGCAAACTCAATAGATGGACAAGAAAAAAGTGAAATGTCAAACATACAATATGTATCGTTGCATATTTGTTTAAGAATATATGATAATAGACAACATGTTAAACCATGCAAAACTTATTTGAGAATGTATTATGGTAGTATAAAACACTTTAAACCATGCAAAGCCTATGCTAGTATGAATTGTACTAAATTTTCATGATCTACCAATTTACTTTCAGAAAATTTGTGTTTGATTTTGGAAGAAGGTAACCAATGTGGAATTCAAGGGAGGAGGTATCCATTCAAGCATTGTGTTTTAGACATGCCAAGGAACAACTCATACCCCTTGTACAACTTAGATAACATGTATGAAAGAGAATTACATTAGGAAAACAAAGAGATGATAAAAAAGATGTTCAATTATTTTTTGGTTTTTGTTAACGATAAAATAAAATGCTCAAAATGATGTCACAATAAAATAAAATCTTAAAATGGAATAGATTCAAACTCTTGCTTAATTTTATCTTCATCTTTAGTATATGTATATTAGAAAATGTAGTCATTAAAAAAATGCTAAAGCTATAAGAGATATTCACCTAAAGGTTCATATACCCTTAATAAAATAAAATCCAAAGAGAAGTCAATGCTCTCAAATCAAGGATAAAATATATGTTCAAATTACAATTATTAGGTAGAAGAGATATTCAAACTAATTATAGGTAATGTTTATACAATAAAATATTGAGATATAAGAGATGTTCAACTGTTTTTTGGTTTATGTGTTAACGATAAAATAAAATGCTCAAAATATTCAAAATAAAAAAGATGTTCAATTCAAATTTAATTTATATAATGCTCGTAAAATAAAACAAAAATCGGAACGAGTTAAAATTTGAAACAATATATTATTACAAGAGAAAATATAATGGTCGAAAAACACAATAGAAAACATTACTGGTGTAATGATTGAAAAACATAGATAAAATATGGTTGAACCATATTATATCTGTGTTTTTTAAGAATGATATGGATTTTTTTATACATTTACCCTTTTTATAAATATCATATTTGGAAATATGTTTGAAGATAGTCAAAACAAGTCATCAAAATCTGGAATGTAATTTCAATGAAAAACAAAATTTATGGAATGTACATATGTGCCACTTGTTTAAAGACACTGTAATGGTATTCCATATTCAATTATTCATTCATGATCGACATTTTCTAACTTTTTTTTTTTTATTGAACTTCTATTAATGTTATGTGTGTTGCACATACCAAATGACTATCTTGACAACTTGGGACATCTGATAGGTAGTCTTGAAAGTGAACATGAGTATCGATTTGATGGGTTTCTTGAAAAAAATATCATTTCAATACAATGGATCCTCTTTCATATATAAAATCGTTATCATCAAAATATTCTAATAGCCTCACCTTTTGTTCTGTGCATCGCATCAAATAATATTTCACTTTTTCAGTGTTTTCTATAGGTGCAACCATGGAAAAAACATCTCCTGCAAATAATCGGATATATTGGACAATAAATAATTCATGTTAGATTATCACACAAGTGTAACATCTACAAGTTATTTGAAAAAATTTAAACATAAAAATTACCTTCTCTAACAAGATCATAAACTCTATCGCCATCAATTGACACTATAGTTTCATTTGATTCCATATCCTCTAAGGTTGAAAGTGGAATTTTCCCTTTAAATTAAGTTCGGTATGTCTCCAAGATTTAACATATCCTGCATTTTCGTTCTCGCAAATATCTATGGACTGTGTGTCCTCTATGCAAACTGAACAAAAATAAGACTCATTTATTCTATGTTTTGGATGTTATTCATATTGTTTTCATTCTATTATTCGTCGCAACACATCCCTTGTATGTGGTGAAACACGAGATTCTTCGAACCAACAATTATGGGCCAATTCTTTAACATTTTCTACAAGTCTATCTTTGTAGGGTTGTCTAGAAATCACTGTCCAAAAAGCCAATTCATCATTTACATCTATTTGCAATCAAAATTTTCTATGTTTGTGCAATGTTTTTCTTGACGTTCCCATCGTTTTTTCCATGTGTCATGTCAAACGATCTTTTATATTGCTCCCTGAAACAATTGGTGTTTGTAACGTTCTACGTGCAACACAAACATCTTCTTTTCGAGATTTTCCAAAAGCTTTTAATACACTAGTTATATTGTTAAAGACATTTTGTTTCACCTTTGTATCATTTGTCGACTTTTGAATACCCAATAATGATGTAGCTTCTTTTAACTTTCTTGACTTCATTAGACAAACTAAAATTTGAGCTTGTACTATTACTAATTCATCTTTGAAAAAAGTATTATACATATTCTTCATTTGATATCTTATATAATGCTTATCTTTTTTCTTCCCAAATTTGTCAATATCAACATTTTCTAATATTTCATCATCAATGTTCATAGATTCTCCTGCATATTTCAATTTAAAGTTCATATTAAAAAACATAACCTGGACACAAATTCACTAAATTATATATACTTCAGTGTTCATCTTGTATTAATCTAAATTTATGTAGATACCTATAGGTGATTTGTCTTCTGCTTCAATTTTGGTTTCAACATCTTCTGCTTCAATTTCGGTTTCAATGCCTTCTGCTTCAATTTCGGTTTTAATGTCTTCTTCGACATTATGAGACAAATCTATTTATGTTTTTTGAAAAACATCAAATTGTAAGTACAATCAATTATATTATTTACAATATTTTAAATTTGAATTCTATACTTTGAATTCTGTACTTTCTTAATATAGTCCCAATGTGTGTCGTGTGCTCGATCATTATATGTGCATGCATACCTGGTTGAACTTCTTCTTGTAAAAAATCTCTATTGACATTATCATCGTTTCTTTATCCAATATTTGCACATTCTTGTTTCTTTCTCCGATAAAACTCTTTCCTTTGTTTGATCTGGCGAGTATCATCTCAAGTGTGATCAGATTTTCTCTTGCACAAACTTTTGTTTCCCATGACTTTTATAGGTATCTGTAAAATATATGTTCAACAAAGACTGCACCTTGAAAAAATGCTCAACATTTATCTTTCAACATATAAATTTTTATTCCAATAAAAACTTGAACAAACATCAATTACCTTACTAAGCAAAAAACAAAAAGATGATTCGAAACTTTGTTTAAGTTATCTAGAAAGCCATCATGTATTGATATCGATCCTCCAATTAAGCCTATGGAGCAAAGGGAAGAAATAAAGAAAGAAAAGAATACAGCTGCAATCGGTAATAGAAATGCTTTGAAATCCCTATCCCCGAGCTTATATATGTTTGTCCATCCAATGAATTGTGTTAAATCTGTTCGGCTGAAAGCCTATTTATACAATTTGGCACAAAATGAAACGATACAACGTGTCGTTTCATTTTTTTCCAAATGACGGAATTTTCTCAACAACCTTTCGGCCGAAAGAAGGTATTTTCGGCCGAAAACCTTGGAAACCATTCAGTTTTGATGGTTTCCGTTAGATTTTAGTCTTTCAGCTGAAATATTAGTTTTTCAGACGAAAGATTATTTCGGCCGAAAAAATGAAATTGGGACTGAAAACAAAAACCATAGAATTTCCCCAAGATTACCTGAACTTCGGAGGTTGTGGAATCCTATAACTACACAGAATTTGGTTTCGAAAATGACACCAACAATCCTAAAATTGAATCTACTTTCAATTATTATAATTTTTTTTCATTTTCTTTATTTTTATCTAATTTTATTTAATTTAAAAAAAAAACAGTACATAATATTTTCAGCAGACATTATGATTTGGTGAAATGAAATATCGGTATCTCTAAAAATATACAGTGAAAAAATTGGAAAAACTTATATTCATAATCCTTAAACTGTTCTTTTCAAAAGGGTATATTTAGATTTTAGTTTTAAGTAAAAATTAAGATAGATACAAGGTGTATAAAAACGTGTGTTTAAAATCTGCAATGTTTTCAGCTTGGTCAACTTCAAAAAATTCTAGAAATTATAATATTCATCTGTTAGATTCAAAATTATAGCCATAATAAAATAGAGTCTCTATAGATTGTTGTAGTATATTTCGTTTCTTAAAAACATAAGTTTAATAATAGATACATTGTTGTAGAAAAAAGTAACTCATTATCATTCCTTTGATGTTTAAGGAACATACTGTTGAACAATTGTCAAATTGACATATCAAATCGTGATACCGAAAATTTGAAAAATAGTCATTGAAAAGCTAACACAATTGTTCACAAGTTTTGTTTTTACTATAAAGTGAAATTCTAAATAAAAAAAATACTTTTGTATGCCAGAAGTTGAAGAACTTGTGAAAATACAGTTTGTTTTCTCATAAAACAAGCAAAAGTGTAACCCATGTTCATGATTTCACCCTTATATATAAACCAGGGCATGTGATTAGAGAATGCCATAATCTTATGAGAAGAATAAAGAAGTCATAAACCCATATGTTCCTCTCTAGATCGAGAAGACGATGGGAGAAACAATGACGCACATCCTAAAAGGTGCGTTCAAGAAATCTTCTTATAATCCAAATGCAAGGGCCACCTAGAACCACTCTATGGTGGAGGATTTGTCACAAAACCCTTGTGTGATGTCTGCTTTGGAGGTCCTCTAGAGATTCCCTTTCCAGATAAAATATATGTTTTCCTCTTTGGGATCTTTTGAGACCTGTAATCCTAGAATGATCATGCTTGATACGACTGACTTGAAATTTCATCTCCCTTACAACATGGTGTTTCATATAGTAGTGGCTTACACCATGAAAATTTTTATCTAGAATATTTTTTGTAAGATGGTTGATGAGGGTGCCTCGACTTGCGTGATGTCGTTGGCGTGTTGGAAGGCCATTGGCCAACCTGTTTTGTCTCCATCACATACTCTCCTTATTTCTTTCAACAGTCATTCTTTTAGACCATGTGGAATCATCTCTTCTTTCCCTATGCAATTAGGAGGGAAGACCATGTGCGTCAAAGTTAAAGTGGTCGATGTGCCTCTCGACTACAACCTTCTGTTAGGAAGGAGTTGGACCTATGCAATTCATGTAGGGGTTGCCACTTTTTTTCATCTCTTATTGTTTCCACATGAGAGCCAACTCGTAACCATTGATCGATTGTCCTTCTCCAGGCCTGACCCTTCATCGGGGGAATCCACGGTCCCAATGATTGATAACCCTTAGCTTGACATCGTCAATGTATGGGTTGGATTGTGCACACCTATGATGGGTACTTTTGATTACCCGCCTCCCTCCGACGATGTCAATATCATATTGGATGTCCCCGACCAGCCTAGGGCTGAAATTTTTAAAGTGTCATCGTTCCAAACGACTTACTTTAGCAACCCATGGACTCTTCCTTCCCCATCAGATACAATGGAAAAGACAGGGAATCTTAGCATGGACATGCCCTGGTCCACGACAGAAGTTTCGTACAATATTGTCCAACAATATTCGGTTGACCCCGATCTGACTCACGCACATGAGTTAGATCCAGTTATTGAGCCTATTTGGGCTCAAGGGTCCCTTGCCACTACCGATTCTTTAGAATTTTTCTTTCCTTCTGATGAGGTGATTATTGAGGCATTGACTGGTCTAGACATACCCTAGGATGATCTCCATCATAGATCATATTTCCTCTCGGAGTAAAGAAGAACAAAGGTAGGTGAATTTGTGTTGACTATGACTGGAGACAGGTCTTGTCTTGTTAATCCTTTGGCTACGCACGTAGTTTACGACGAGGGTAATATGTCAAGTATCACTAAATAAATACCTATAGATATCTCCAAAACCCTTCGTGTCGTGGAGATTTTTTTTGTTGGAGCGGAGTGGTCCCCTGAGGAGATGCCAGACATCGACCCATGAAGTGTCGAGCATGAGCAAGCTTTGTTGTCTTTCAAGCTCACTTTGAAATCGGAAATTAACATCCGGGGAGTCTGGATTTATGATTTTCGATCTCGACTGGATTAACTAAGAAAAGTGACCTCTTAGAGACTTCTTTAATCCCTTTTCAGAATCTCTAATAATGAAAATATTTTCGAGCAATCTTGTTTCCCTTCACGCTCGCCAAACTCAATATTGAAGGAACATCTGTCTGGTGGTAGTTTACCCATTTTTCGGTCTATATGGTCAATTCCACGAACAAAGGTATACTCTAGGAACTTCAGTTCTCTAGAAGAGTATTCTCATGTATAAGTTTAAACCATTTTTGGGCATGAGGGACTAAATTTATGAAAAAGGAGCCCCCACAAAGTCCATAGCTAAGCTCTTTTTAGACTCCTTAAAATTGAAAATATCGTCAAGTGACCTTGTTCCTTCACACTCAATAAACTGGTCCAGAAGAACATCCCCTACGGAGTCCATAGTTAAGCTCTTTTCAGATTCCTTAAAATTTAAAAGATCGTCGAGTGACCTTGTTCTTTCACACTCGTTAAATTGGTCTAGAAAAACATCTACTGGCATGAGTTTACCCCTTTTTCCAGCTTGTATATTAAGGAGAAAAAAGGTACACCTCGAGAGATTCGTCTCTCCGGGAGATTTCTCCTAAGTAGACTCTATACTTTTTCGGGCTAAGGAGACTAAATCTAGAAAAAGGTTGTGAGTCCATAGTTAAGCTCTTTTCAGACTCCTTAAAATTGAAAAGATTGTCGAGTGATCTTGTTTGTTTCACACTCGTTAAAATGGTTCTGAATAGATGTCTTTTCGGTGCAAGTTTACCCCTTTTTCAAGACGACTAGACTATTTTCGAAAAAGGTACCCCAGTGGAGTCTTCTTTTATTCTTTTTTAGACTCTCTAAAAGTGAAACACAATCGAGCTTACCTTCTCTAGGCTCGTTAAAATCACATTGAAGGGGTTTTCATTGTGTCGTATTAATCGCATTTGAATTTTTTCATCTTTGGCCTAATGCTAGCTCCATGTTGCTCTCAAATGAACCTTTGAAGCATGCCTTATATGCAAGCCTTGTATCACTTTGCCTCTACATCTTAACACCTTGACCCATGGAGGAATTTTCCCGAGTTTCATTTTCCTTCACATGTCTCCTTTCTCTGATCATTAGTGTGTTCCTTGATCTTGGAACTAGTATGCTTGCAACACTCATTCCTCCTTTGTAATGTAGCATTCTTTTATTTATTTTCAAGCTCTTTAAAAATATTGAAAAAGACAAAAAAAATAAAAAAAAACACCGAAAAGAAGATGGGAAATATATTTTCTTTTTAGGGAAACATAATGAGTCTCTCTTGGACAAAGCACATCCTTCCATTTGTTTGTCAAGATTTGGGATCTAATATGACCTTAGGAAGTTGTTCTTGCTATATAGAGGTGTGTCCTCCTCCATTTAGTTATTCTTCCAAACACATGGAGTGTTTGTGTTGCCTCCTACATTGTAGACTTATGTCAATGTCATGCTGCCAGAGTCTGTTCATCTGTCGTGCTATTGTCCAAGGGAATTTTTACCCAACCTGAGTCAACCTTTCTCTAGTTTGTCTCTTTACCTCATCCCCGACCATCCCAAAAGTCCAATCAAGTTCTTATTCGAAATCAATGAGGTTCTCTGCCTGGTCATCGAGATCCTCTTATCTTTTCCCGATGAGATGTCGAAGACCTCTGGGTAGTGAATTCGTACACTCACATTACACTCCTACCCAAGTTTTGAAGATCTTGAATTTGTTTCTTGAGCTCTGAAGGCCTCATCTCCAACCATCAGGCGTTATTGGCTTCTTGAATATGGTTACTATACTTGTATATATTTGATTTTGAGGTGTAGATATGTTGTGTATTTCTCACGGATACACTTTATATAGTTATATGACATGGATATGTAGTGTATTTTATTGGCATGCATGATTTATTTCATCCTGAGCATGGGTATGCCCGCCTCGGAGAGACAGTTGTTATTTTTGTAGATGGAACCTCCCGAGCTCTGGTCCCGGGCTCACTCGCTTTGTATGTTGGTGAATATTTGTAATGTATTTCAGCCATCATATTCTCTTCTGACCTCAAACATTAGGGGGCATATTTTATAACCCTAAATTTCTCCATGCATGCATACGTGGCATCAGGCCCTCTTACTTGCTATTTTTTCCAAGCCATCATTGAGTTGCTCTTCTTAAAAACACTATTTTTTAAGATGTACGTGCTATACACCATTACTGTATGCGTATGTATGCTTGTTTCACCACTACAGCCTGTGTATGTACACTAGCTGCACCACTACAACCTACGTATACTCGTAAAAGTTTCAAAAAATAAAAAGTTGCAAGGAATTTGTTGAGATTACGGGCTATTGGGTAGTTTCCCAACTGTCCCACCACCTATAGCCCGTCACCCAATCGAATAACCATCCTTTTTTCATATAAAAGGAGGTTTTTGGGTATCATTCCTAAGACAAGCATAAGAACAATGAAACTCCGCTCGTTTCACATCCCCTCCTTGCCCCAAGAATTGTAGCCACCTTGTGAGATTTGCATTAGAATTTCCCATTTTTCCCTTTTTCCTCCATCATAAGCCTATTCCATTTCCCTAGAAGAAGTTTGAGAGGAGAAAGATATGTGGAAGCATAATTCGAGCTTGGTGAAGAGGAGCCTAGACTAAGTTCATGGAGTATTCATCGACCTTGTTGTAAGTAAACATTGTGATATCAATAAAAGGAATACTTTTTCTATCCTGAAATATGATGTGTCAAATGTGTGTATTTGATATATTCTTTATTCTAACATCTAACACATGATTTATATATGAGATGCATGTTTGTAGTTTCATGTTTATCTGTTTGTGAATGCAGGTTAGCCTTGGGAGGAGGCTTGCAGTTAGAGGAGCTACCATGCGCGAGAGGATCAACATCGGACATGGAGTAAAAGTTAAAGTTACCTAATCCTTCTCACTTTATCTTTCATGTATGAATCTGGGGTATATTCAGGGTAGTTAGAAAAGTAGGAGACTTTTAGACAGTTAGATATTCCTACATATTGAACCCTAGTGTTGTCCATAGGGGGGTTTTCCCACTATAAAAATACCTTCTGATAAAACTACGATAGTACCCCATGTTCCCCACCATGGAGCACAATTGTTTAGTGCTCATAGGCATTGGCATGTTCACAATGACCACAACTTTGGTTGGGTCTACCCGCACTCCTTCTCGGCATACTATCTGGCCTAAAATATTTCCATGTGGCATAAAGAAGATACAGTTTTTGAGGTTCAAATATATCTGCAATTCCCTACACCTATCAAACATCAGTCATAGTAGCGCTACATGTTCTTTGAGTAGAATGTACACCGCCCAATCGTCGATATAAACTTCTATAAATTTGTGAATAAATTCTTAGAAGGATGTTATTACAATCTAGAAAAAACTGTAAGGGTGTTCTTTAGACCAAAGGGAATCACATTGTATGCAAATGACCCCCATTCTATTATGAATGTGGTCTTCCTTTTGTCTTCTTCGAGAATTGTCACTTGGTGATACCCTAAAAATCCATGTGTAAATGAGTAAGATTATTTCCCTGCAACATGTTCTAGCACCTCGTCAGTAAAAGGTGTGGGAAAAGGGTCATGCACATAGGAAGAGTTAAGGATTTTGTAGTCTACACATACCCTAATGTCCTCTGTACCATTCTTACTCTGGATGACTATGGGGCTAACCCACTCTACTTTTTCAACTGGAAAAATAAGACTGGCCTCAAGCATCTTTTCTATTTCCCTCTCAGCCTTCTCTTTCACCCTGGAGTTAAGACAATATGGTTTATTCCTTACAAGTTTTGATCTCGGTTTTAATTCAATTTTCATCTCTCCCATAGATCCTTTAATCCCTTTTATCTCTGAGAATGTATTTGGGAATAAGTTTTGATACTCCCGCAATAGGCTATCTATTTCTTGGCTAGTTTTCTCATCCCAGTAATATCCTACCATATCTATCTTGGGTTTCTCGGTAGTTCCTATGTTGACTTTTCTCAACTTCAATGGATGGTTATAAGAGCTATCAGTTTAACTTGGCATGGTGTTATGGATTTCTCTCCTTCCTTATGTTTCGTTAATGGATAAGCTTCTCAGTTCTTCGAAATCATTTGGGTTTTCCAAATCATTCTTGATCTTATAGCATTCTATAGGTGTCTTCTCTATGTCTAGGTGAAGGTTAGATTGAATCACTTGAATATTATTGGCACATACAACTGGGTCTGATTTCCGTTTACAAGAACCTCTAAAAATCAATTTTTTAATTCTTTGCAGGACTATCTTAAGCTCAGGGTACTTACTTGTAAAAGAGAAGTCCTTGAAAAATTGGTCTGCCAATGTTTTCTAGTTACTGGTCTGCCTTTTGGTCTCTTCATGGATGTACCAGGATTTCAAAATCAGACCTAGCGAATGGGGAAATACTTGAACCTACAAGCGAGATGGTATTTCCACAACTTCCCACTGTCTCACAAATTGTTCAATATGTGTTTTAGGATCAAACTGTCCATTGAACAGTTGCACAACTTGGAAATCCATCTGTATATTTGATTTCATCTACTCCTTATCTTGAAATATATATCGTATGCCTTTCTTCACATCCTCCCAGTTCTTGATCAATACCTTATGACTATCCCACCATCTAGCAGGGGTGTCCTAGAGGGTTAAGTCCATAACTAAAATCCTTTGATCCTTCACTATATTTTCTTCCAGGCTAACTAGAAAACTGTCAAGTTCTGAGGTGCCATCGTATATCGGATGTTTCTTGACCTTGGTTACAACCCATATAGATGCTCTGACATTTGTGCATCTTCTTGAAAATATTTCATATGAACCTTGTTGCCAACTCTCAAATGATAGTTATGAATCTTTGTCCGTCGATTGTATGCTCCTGCAACTTACTGATCCATCAACAATAGGATTTATGCAGTTCTCTCTCGTTCCTGTTTTTACAGCGTATAAATGATCTAAATCTTCTCCTTCCATATTTTTTTTCGTTGGCTCTGTATATCGAGGGCCTACAGACGGATCTAAGGGTTGAACTACTTTTATTCCGTCTGCTTCAAATGTCATAGTATCCCTCTTTAATTCAATGACAACATAGTTATCATAGGCCCAATCAATACCAAGTAGTGCAGGATAAGGGTCCTTATCCCCCATGATTTCGATCACCACAAAATAAATTACAATCTTCACTCCCACAACATCTATCTCCACATTCTCTAGTATTCCTATTGGGAAAATACAATATTGATTGGCCATTCTCAATTGGATTGGGGAATATGTCAACTGGAGTTTTTCTAAGGCTTCGCAAGTCTTTTTAGGAAGTATGTTAACATCAGATCTTATATCTAACATAACATCCTCAATATCAAACACATCTAGATCGACTGCTAGTGTAAACTATTTCCCAGTTCGTATTTTCCTTCTTTGCACTCTCTGAGTATTCTTCTCAGGAAGATTAGTCCTTATTCTATCTTCTGGAGATTCTTCAGCTCCTAGGACTAGGTACAAGGCATTGTGAAAATTTTCTATCAGCTGGTCATTCCCAAGAATATCATAAAATAATTGAAACCAAAGGTCAACTACATTTTTTGACTGCTCAGGTTGTCTTATTGGGATGACAGGGTTTCACGGTGCACGGGGTGAAGCAGGGAACTGCAAAATCTTAGGATAAATGATAGGCTGAGGAGTATTTTCTTGCATCTTAGGGCCAGGGATACTCTGGAATACTTCTATTGCATTTTTAAAGAATATCTTTTGTTTCAGAGGGTCATACATGTCCTCCTTAAGCATTGCTCTCTGGATCTTAGGTAGATTATCAGCATCTGCGCTAGTCCTTTCTCCTCCTCAAGTAACAATATTGATGTTGGGTAGTTGTCCTTTGATGGCCCTATTTATATCTAAGATTATAGTATTAGCTCCTCATTTACATACCCGATCTTCCTATTTCACAATTAGCTCTGGACAGTCTTCAGTTGTGTGCCCATTGGTTCTGTAGTGAGAGAACCATGGTTGCCTCGTATGAGGACAATCCCTAGCCATGTGACCTTTCTCATCACAATTGTAACATATACTTGGTCCTCTTCCCCTGGTTCTTCCTCCTCTGAAGTCTCCTCCAACTCCACCTCCTTGACCTCTTCCCGATACTTGAGGGGTTTCTTTCACCCTGAATGATGTTTGATCCAGTCTATCTATGAGTGAATCCATTTCTCTACATTGATTCGTAGCATGTGTGGTATATTCACATAACTCACAATGTACAATATTATGTACTATTGAATACTTCTGAATAATAGGGCATTGCCTTGGCCCATGCCCATGAATTCAGCATATCTCGCAGTACTAAATTGTCGATGATGCTTAATTACCTGGAAAGGCATGATACAGGGTTGGGGTATGGAATGTTAAATTAGTAGATACATGTGCAACTCCTGTCGTGGGTCCTGGTGAGGGTCCCATCAGATTCCGAGGAGGCCTCATTCACCTCATACATGGACATTTGTTCGCTAGATGTCCCTCTATGTAGAATCTAGTACACCAAACTTGCGGTCGTCCTGGTCTGGGTATAATCAATTATTGAATCTTCTTTGTTAGTGTTGATATTTGTCCTTGTATTTGCACCAAATTTGCATCTGTTGGGGGTCTGATCACTCTCAGGCTCTCCGGATATCTTGCCATGGCTTCAATCTTCATTGATTGTTCAAAGGCATTTGTCAAAGTGGCTATCCGTTGTTGCGTTAACGAAATTTGTGTCAGAGCTAGAAATCCTTGTATATACCATTCTCTTTGATTATCTTCATGAATTGGATGTGCTAGCCTCCGTATAACATCTTTAAACTTATGACTATATTCATAGGCCAATTCACCTTCCCTCTGTTGAATTTCGTGTAACTCAGACAGATCTTGTTGTTTTGACTGAGGTATCTTAAAATCCACTATGAATTTTATCTGTACTTAGCCAAGTGTGAATGCTTGACCTTGCGCTTGTGGCACTACTAGATCAATATCCTTCATGTACCATTTGAGAGAATGACCTCTCAAGGTAGTCTAGAATTCGACCAATTTATTTGCGTCTAGAGTCCCTCTAGACCTCCAGATTGCTTCGCATAGGAACCAATGTTTCTCAACATCCTCATCTCCTTTAACCCAAAATTATGGGTATCTAGTGATCAAACCTCTCATATTTCCAACCATTGCTGGTCTTACTGCTCCTATCAAGATAAAACCTAACAGTTCATCTTGCGATCTATTAGGGGATCCCAATATCCTCTCAGTATTCACGCTTACTGGTTGTGATTGACTAACTGACTATAATGGAACTTGAATATCATAAGAAGGTAGTATATAATTTACCACTAGCATAGAAGACACTTGGGGTACAAGTGATTTAGGGTTGGTGCCACTGGCTTCAGGGTGTGTTTCTTTGATCTAGGGGGTCTCATTCTCATCCTCTGGAGAGGTCTCTTCAGCCGAATTCCCGATCTTTCCTAGTATCAGGGCTGAATATTCTGTTTATTATGCAATATCCATGTCGTCTTCCTTTTCCCATGCTTCTACACCTTCTTCTTCTTTTCCACCCTCTTGGGGAATTATTTCTCTCTGCGCTTCTCCCTCAGTTAATATTTGACTGGCCAGTTGTTCATGTCTTCTCATCTTCCACAACTCTTCCTTCTGTCCTTCCTCGACTTATCCTGGTTTGAGTTCCTTCCGCAACTTCTCAAACTATTTCACTGCTTTCTTTATCTTACCATGCCACCATGTCTCAACTATGGAGACTCTTTTCAAGGCTCACTTGTCCCTTGAGTCCATTTCTTTATCCTCCCCTATTTTTCAAAGAACCCTCTCCCCTCTCTTAGGCCATGATTCCACGCAAAAATCAACCCACCCCAACCGAGGGTGTTTAGGCTATCATCTCAGTCGGGGAAATAGTCATCATCCCCTCCTCCATAAAAAAACCCTTAATCCATATGGGTATTTATCTCAACAGTCTTCCCCTTGCTTCTTTCTTGAAATACACTTCTTCCCATGAAAAATATTGATGGTTCTTAGCTGCAAATTCAATGATGTATCCTTCCAGATTTGTCTTGACCTAGAAATCGATCACTCACGTTACCGGACGATCCAACCGATGAATCTCTGCAATGTTTTATGTACCCCAAGCACATGTATTCTTGACTCATTCTTGGAATTCTGGAGCTTCTTGGAGCCTATCTATCCAATGGAATAGTTCTTCTGAAAATTTAACCTAGAATATATCATATTGGTCACTCGATATTTCTGAGTAAAAGACAACCTCTCATGTATCTTTCAAAGATTTACCTCGCATCTCCGCTTCTTTCCATATGAAGGTGTCACAGGTTCTCTCCCACCACTGGTGAATATCGGATCGGTGAATCCATGGAATCATTTTCCCTACAAGTTCCCTTTTAATGTAGGTCCCAACAACAGAACAATTTTGTTGGTGCATATTTGATCAGACCAAGGTCCTTCTTAGGTTACCAACAAAAGGGTACCGAGTAGTCTAGAGAGATGAAATTTTCATCTTCTCTTGAGAGAAGAATTCTCACCCAAAGTGAAACCAAGACAAGAAGATAGGGAAGGGTAAGGATAATACTTAGGTAGATCTCTAGAATCATCAATGTTCAACATAGTCTTGCGCAAGATGAACTAACAAGTAGCATATATGAACCCATTCATAACTACTAGTAAAGACAATAGAGTTGCGACAACATTTTCAAACAAGATATAACATATTGATCTTATTAGACATGAAGAAGTAAAGTAGAATGACAACTCATAGACATAGACAAAGAATTACACAGAATATTTCAAAATTTTAGGTCCTTTCATATATTGTCATCAAACGGGTTTCTTAGATACAATTCAATAGATATAGACACTGCTTGGTCTTGCCAAAACTAACAAAAACTCTATACTACTGAGAAACAAGGATATCCATGGCCCCTTGCTTTCTCGATATTACAACAATTCATTACTCTGTTACACTCTTTTATGGCTCCGAACTTATTCTTTAGAACTCCATCTACCCGTTTCCCAAGATGGACATTAACTACAATAACAAAACCTAAATGGAGTGAATGATAATCCCATCAAACCTTTACAATCATATACATCTCATATATATAAGCTAGTTGGATTTTGAATTCTTTCTTTCTTGTTCTTGTTGTAACCTCTTTCTTTGGGCTGGTGTTGCATTGTCCCTCTAACCACTTTATGTTTCTTTCTCCATTCCTTTGTCTAGATTTCTTGTTAATTTCACAACTTTCTAACCAAAATTGGGACTATAGTATTGCTTGTGCAACTTCTATTAATAAAACATGAAGGGCCTAATAGGCTCATCAGTGAATTGTAGCCTCCTACCTTTTTTGATAACTAGCTGGCTTAGTGAAGATCCCTCAACCTCTTTTCCTTTTCATTTTCCCTATTCTGCAACATCTCTTCTTTCATGACTTGAGATATTAGAATCCATTCTTTTAGAAAACATGGGGGTGTCTCCTTTGGGGTCCAAGGGGATATTGTTTTATGCTAAGAAAGAGTCCTAATCCCTATTTAGTTTTCTAATATATTCAACCACTAACAACTTTATCAAGGTGAAATGGAACAAGCTACTCTTAAGTTGGTCAGCCCTGGCTTGGACTTTGTTTGCCATTTTTCCTAGGCTTCTATATAGGTAAAAGGGTGAGTTTTGGGGGCTTTTCACTATGAAATGCATGAGGAGCCTTATGTGGTACTAATATACCCTGTCAAACCTACCCTCACAAGTAAAATACCTTTGGATTACTCTCAACAACTTCTCATAGGGTTCCAAAACATACTCCCTTGGGATAGTGGCACCAATTGTTTTCTTTCTATACCAAGGCTTGAGGAAATCAATATAAAACATAAGATCTAGAGGCATACCTTTAAACCATTTCTCTCCCTACATGGGAATATCTGTGGAAGATGATATGGTCTCTTCTGATACTGGAAAAGTGACCCCTGCAATGACTGTATTGAAACCATTAAATTCTAGGGCAAACTTCTTGGTCAGTTGCACGCTATATCCCTGGATTCTTTTAGAAAATATCATACACCCAACCTGCTCAAACTACACCTTGTATGCAGGGTCTGAGTTTACCATAGTTATCACTTGGGGTTCATATCTCAACACATTTCATCCCTTGTATTTGTTATTTTCCTATGATGTCATATTTGCAAGGTCAATTTCAAACTGTTCAAGGCACATGTATCTTGAAACTCAACAGGGAAACTTGCACAACAAACTAGTAGTGCTAGGGTTTAGCTTGGATAGCAGAAACAAACCTTTGTTGTATGAGAAGTGAACTGTGCAAGGGGTATACTAGCATAAACAATGGGCTCAAAGGTTGCCACGCAATGATAAAGGTGATTTCAAAGGATGCACAACAAAAATAGAGAAACAGGGTTTTGCGTATCGAATAAAAACAACAGGGTTTCTGTAGCCAGGAAAACTCCACAACGTTTTCATAGTGAGGGAGATCGTTTGCATAACAGAGGGATTTTAAGCTTGCTTGGGAGACTATGGATTATGCATAGGTCATGAATGGAGTGAAAATAAATAAAAGGTGGCAAGTATGCATACATGAGTGGATAAGGAGAGAAATTTAAAAAGAAAGTACTTGCCCAAAGATGACAAGACCTCTCAAGCCGATTTGAGTAACTTGCGAAGCAAATTTTAGGAGCACGCACCTTTTTTAATATTTCCAATAGTACAATGACATGGAGTGTGATCATTGTCCCTTTTCTGACCTCATCAGGTATGATGATGAACCATGATACCTCTTTAGATATGAATTTCATCCCAAACCTATGACTCGACCTTTGAGACATAATTTCCCACATTGTGATATGATTTTAAACTAGGGACACAAGGACATTTATAAATATTTCAGCCTGATGAACTCTTACACCCCTTGATGGTGTATCATAAGATATAAAAAACACTTTTTGACTCAACCTATGACTTAGCTCTCTATTTACATGCATATAACCTTTATTTGATCAATGAATTTATGAAAAACACACTTACTGTGACTCATTTAGGAATGCCTTGGTCTTCCCAAGACCAGGGCATGATTATAAAAACTCTGGACAAACCTCTAACTTTGTCTATGAAAATCATGGTGCTAACAACTGGCTCCAATGGGGATGTTATCCTCCCTGTGAGGTAGCAAATAACAGTAGACCATATGCCTAACCATTGGGCTTTATTTGACTCAAAAAGACTATAAAGATGAACAACAAACTATCTGACAATATTTGATACAAATCAACTAAACTCAGCATAAACTTAGGGCCTTCCCTTCGAGCTTCAATTTTCTATTGATTATTGAATTCAACTGCTTTATCTAAAAAATAAATTAGTTATTTACAATGAAATGGAAAAACTAAAATATTTTTAGTACAAATGGTGTTTGAGAAACCTTCCATTCACAGGTCCTCCACCAATGAGATTTCCATTGAGCTCCTAGAACAAGTAAGAATTTCTCCCATGATATGAAACAATCATGAATGGTCCCAGCTAGGGGTGATCAAACTTCCCATGCTTTCCTTTATCTTAATTTCTTGCATCCCACTTCAGCACCAGATCATCAACCTTAAAATAATCATCCTTTGTATGTCTGTCAAAGGCTCTTTTCATTTTGTCTTGGTGTAATTGAGAGTTGTTGAATACTTGTTCTCACATTTTATGCACATGGATCAATTTATTTATCCTTCTTTGAGCATCGTTTGGTTCAAATTCCTGTTCTTGCAACAATTTCATTACTGGCAGTCCTAATGAAGTAGAAAAAATTTCCTTTGTGCCATATAAAATATGAAAAGGGGATGTGGCATAAACCTCTTGGTGGTGATCCTATCATCCCACAAGTCATTGATAAGTTTCTTGTTTCAAGCCTTTTTGTTTTCTTGTAGAAGCTTCTGAATAATTCTTGTCAAGCTCTTGTTGGATGACTCATCCAAACCATTACCCTGTGGGTAATAATATGTGGAAGGACCAAGGGTTATGTTGTAATCACTGCAAAATTTTCAATTCTCTTGGACTTGAATGTTGTTGCATTATCAGTAATTATTTTTACTGGACAACCAAATCTAGATAGAATATTTCTTTCTAAAAATTGAATGATAATAGCATCAGTAGATGGCCTTGTTGGATTGCTTCAATCCATTTGGTGAAGTAGTCTGTGGCTTTCAGTATCCACATGCACTGAGTTGAGGAAGGGGGGTGAATCTATCCTATGAAATCAAGGCCCCATTTCCTAAATGGTTCTTCAACAAAAATATGTTTTAAAGGAAAAGGATGCAGCTTCCTTTTTCCATCAAAAATTTTGGCATTCATGACATCTTGAAACCTCATCAGAAAAAATGTTATGCCAATAAAACCCTTCTCTTAGTATTTTATGCCCAACGGTTTTCTAGTAATGATCAACCCCATAGTCACCTTTTTTGAATTCTTCAATGGTCAGTTTGACTTCATCTTCAAACAAACAACTAATAAAAATCACCCCTGGGTCTTTCCAATATAAAGATCCATTTAGAATATATAATTTTGTTTCCTTCAACTTCAAAAACCTGGCCTTCATTTTGCTTAATTCGGGAGGAGCTTGCAAATTTATTAACACATAAATAATATCAGCATACCATGGAGATTCAATAAATTTATGTGATACATGTGGGACTGTCTCTTCTACTGAATATTCTGACATATCAGCAATGAAATTAATCCCTGAGACATCATAGTTGGAATATGTCATCAATTTTGCAAGTCCTTGACCTTTAATAATCTTTGTAGGTTTAATCTCAAGATTATACTCCAACAAGACAACTATCCATTTTCCCCTTCTACCTTCAGGATCAGGCTGAGTTAAAATGTCTTTCACAAAATTGTTGGGCACATAAGAAACAACATGAGAATGTAAGATATAAATTCTGAATTCTTTGAGGGATTTTACCAATGGATGTGCTTGTTTCTCAATGATGGCCTTTCAAAATTTTGTTCATCTTTTTGCAACAAAACACCAGGAATAGTGTGTACTGAAGCAAAAGAAAACAAGATAAAATATTTTTCAAAATCCAAACTGGCCAATACTGGTGCCTTGGTCAATGCTATCTTTATATCCTCAAAATATTTCCTAGATATTGAAGTCCACTTTATCTCACTACCTTTTCTGATCATGTTAGTAATATATTTTATGATTTCAGTCAGGTTAGGGATAAACCTTCTCAAAAAAATTATTTTTCCAAGAAAATATTATACCTCCTTTTTGCTTCTAGGTGTGCCAATCTTTAGAATTGCTTCCACTCTATTTGGATCTATCATTATTCCTTCTCTTGAAATGATATGACCAAGTAATTTTCCCTCTTGCATTCCAAAATTAGAATTTTTGGGATTTAATGAGATGCCAAACTTCCGACATTTCTGAAAGACTCTACTCAAATGTTTTAGATGTTCATCATCAGAATTTGAAAATACAGTAATATCATCTAAACAAATGAAAATAAACTTATCTTTATCATCATGAAAAGCTATGTCCATAGCTCTTTGGAAGGTTTCCCCTGCATTCATAATCCCAAAATGTATTTTGGCATACATGAATTTACCCCAAGGTGTTGTAAAGGTTGTTTTCTCTTGATCATTAGGATGCACCATGATTTGGTTGTATTCGGAAAACAATATCAAGCATTGATAGTTTCTGTGATCCAACCACTTTCTGCAGAATGTAATCCATCTTGGGAAGTGGATAATTGTCTTTGATAGACACCATATTCATATTTTGAAAGTCTACACACAACCTGATCTCACCACTTTTCTTTCTCATAGGAACAAGATTAGCCGCCGATTTAGAAAATATTAAGACACTGTGATTTTGGCATCAAATAACTTTCTTACCTCTTTCTCAATCAATGGAAGCAACAGAGGATTAATCCTTCTCAATTTCTATTTGAAAGGTTTGTTATCATCCTTTATTGAAATTACATTCTTAATTACCTTAGTATCATAAACCTTCAAATCCTCATATCTCCAGGCAAAGACATATGGAAAATCCTTCATTAAGTTGATATATCTTTGCTTGATTTATGGACTATGTGTTTTGGACAATTTGATGATTTTTTGATCCTCCTCAGTTACAATGTTGCATTTTTCTATGTCCTCATCATTTGCAGTAATTTTAGGATTTCTGGCTACATCGTTATTGCCAAAAATATTCTCCAAAGGAACCAAACCCTTGGGAATGATGTTATTTTTGAGCTGAACTATATCTCACCCAACAATCAGATTTTGAAAACAGTCATCATTTGTGAACACAACTGCATCCTTTTCCTGGTCACAATAGTACTCATCATCAGTATTTGAATTCACAAATTCATTAGTCATTTGAAGGAAACTTTCTACCTGCTTGTCATCCTCAAACCTCTGCCAATACTTAATGTTGTTAGGTACTGTTGGCCTGTGCTTGACTTCAATTTCATGCTTTCTGTTAGGAAAAATAGGAATCTTGAAAACAGAGGTTGAAGTGGCTAGTGCATCAGCAATCATATTTTTGCCTGTTGGAATAACTGAGAGGTTATATTCTGAAAATTTTTCAAGAAGATCAAGAACTATATTCCTATATTTTCTTAACCTAGGATGCTTTGACTGATAGATTCCCTTTACCTGATTATGACAAGCTCAAAATCCCCATGTACAACTATTCTCTTTGCACCCAATTCTTTGAAAGTCTTCAATCCCAAAATCAATGCCTCATATTCAACCATGTTATTTGTGCAGTCAAAAGAAAATTTGCAAGAACAAAGTTTTGAACCTGATTTGGGAGGAATAATCCAAACACCTGTTCCAGCTCCCTCTTTGCTAGCAGCTCCAACAAAATTCATATTCCACATATCATCCTCTTCACTGCCCTGCTGATATGAAATTTGTCATATCTGTTGTCCCACTTCATCTTTCATAGGAAGATCAAGAGCCTTTGGACTTTCTTCTTCAAAGCACAAGTCATTATAAAAAATGGAAGAACCTACTTCAGTGTTAATAGAATAAATGGGACGATTATTGGGGTTACCTTTGCTAATCACCATGTACTTCAACAATACTTCCCTATACAATCTCCTTTCTTGGCCAAAAACTGGGATAGTTGCATAGGACATATCCATTTGTAGAGTGCCTTTCAATTTTGTTGCCCAATATATTGACAATAGAATGCCAAATTTTGGGGGAATGTCATCAACAACCACATCCATGATCATATTATTTGATGGAATTTGGGACAAGGACACAACCAGATCTTTGATTAAACCCAAAAATTTTACCTTCCTTGAATCAAAAGAGAAAAGATCCTTGTAAGGCCTGGTAATGTCTAAACCCAACTCATCCATGATTACATTTGGCATCATATTATGTGATTCTCCTAAATACAACATTTCATTTTGCAAGTTCATGTCATGAATCTTAAGATTGATATAAAATGGGGGAACATCACCATTCTCACCACATTCTTCCACGCGTGGACCAAACAAGATAACAGGGTGATAATATTGAACATTCAAAGTATCATAGGATTATTCCATTTTCAACATCTTAATGATTTGAATTATATACTCAACATTATTGATTAACTCATTGAAAGGTACAAAACGATTAATCTTTTCCATCTCATTTTCAAAATTAAAAGGAGACTGAACTTTCTCTACCTCTTTAATGATTACCTTCCTTTGCATCTCAGGGAACTTCTTTGGGGGCTCTTCCTTTTGTTTTCCTTTCCCTTGCACATCCTTTATAGGGTTGTCCTTATTAGGTTGATTTGAGGAACATGCACTTGTTTGGGGGTCCTTGTTTTAATTCCCTTTCTGGGGAACTGTAGGAAGTTTTTTACTTCTTAGGTTATATTGTTTTTCAAACTGCATTATGGAATTTTTGTAACATTTTATGTACTCATTTGATTCCATTGACATCAAATAATATTTTTCCTGCATAAACTTATCATTTGCATCCATGAATTGATCATGTTATTCTTTGGTTAAGAACACATTTGTTTCAGTATCATCACAACAATGAATATTGTCTTCAAGAAATTCATCAAAATTTTCATTCACATAGTTATTTTGAAAGGGGGGTTTTATTTGTTGATCACCTTGATTTATATGGTCTCTTTGTCTAATCTGTGGGACTGGCGCTCTTCTGAAATTTTTATTTATGGGTTTAAAATAATCTTGATCTCTGGAGGAAGGATTATTATCCAAGGACAACCTTTCCATGAACCTTTCCATATTTTTCATCTGTTGACTGGAAAGTTGAAGGTTCAGCCTCTCCTTGAAGATTTTTCATATCATCTTTAGAATTATATTTTATCTTTCCTGATGCCATCAGATTCACCTCTACTTCAATAGCATCATTCATCATATCATCTAGTGTATTAGATCTCCTTTATCTCAACAACAATGCAAATTCATTGTCAAAATAATCATCATAACGAAGTTGGGAAGCTCTAGGAGGGGGTTTAACTTCAGTTGGGATTGAATTATAGAACCTCATGAACCTGGTTGAAAATTCTTGTACTGTATCATTGGGTGATCTTTTTATGTTATTATACTGAGTCAACAATTGAAGAGGGTTTTTCTTGTCTCCCCATCTTGCAAGGAAAATTGTTTCAAAGGATGCAAAATTAGGGATGCTTGCTACTGGAAGAGATTTGAACCATTTTATGACTTCACCTAGAATACTTTGTGCAAAAAGTATTACTTTTTCATCCTCATGATCTACCTCCTCTAGGTCAACAAAATCAATAAACCAATCTAATTTTTTACAGGCTGAATCATTTTCCTCAGCATCATATGATTTAACCCTTTGGGCATAATTCTAAGGTAAATCATGTAATTGGGAAGGCAAGGAAAGAGGATCAAATATGGTTGCCATTTCTCTAGGAGGATTTTTGGATGACTGATCAATTTGAATGGGCACAGTATAAATCAAAGATTGGAATTTCTTAACATCAAACAAAACTTGATTTAAGTTGGATCTTGATTTAGATCTTAACAAAGTTTGTTCAAATTTTATGTCAAAATCAAGGTCATCAATGCTTTTTCCTCCTTCTTTGGGTAATGTTACTTGAAAAATCATTAAGTGAAGACAAAAACTAATCTCCCTAACATCAACAAGAAATTAGAAAAAAACATAGAAGAATACAAGCTTCTCCTTAGGTTTCATTGTAATGTAAACTAGCTCAATGAGGGATAAATGACATATCGTTTAAATGTCGTTTGATCCTTGCTAGTGTTTTCCTTGATCTATATTTAAGTTCACGAGATTTTGAACCTGTTAAGAAGCATAAAACAACAAAGAGAGAGAGGAAAATATATATATTCCAATGAAACTTGTGCATAATATCAAGGAGTTATGCAATAAAAATAGAGACACGTTTATAGGGAAGAAATGTATTATTGCATTATATTGATGAAAGTGGAGAATAAACCCTATGCCTTGATGTTGCAAGGTCCCTTCCAATAGCACTTTTCCTCAACACACACGCCTTTTCTCCAATTATTTTGATGAAGAGTATTCACAACCTGACGGGGAAAGATAAAGCAAAGCTATCACAAGCACAATCTACAACAAAATTCTTCATGCATAAGACAACCTAGCCTTTATCATGAGAGATATATTCTTCTATAGAGTGTAGGGGAAGGGATGAAGGTATTAGTATGATCCCACTAAATCAGAGAAGTGAGTGAGATCCAAACCAATCAGAGGCCACTTCATCCTTTCGAAGATTCCATTCTATAACCTGTGAGAAATTGTTCTTTTTTCTTCATTTAAACATCGTCGAACCCTAAACATGAGTAACCTGCGATGATGTCGTAGGCCACTTTGGTGTAGCATGTGACGATCTATCATCATCGCACCCTTAACACTGGAAAGTTGCAAAGTCTCTCTTTATAGCGTTTTTCAATAAGGAAAAGGTAATTTCACCTCTCAGGGAAATTATTATTTCTTCAATAGCCTTCAGGGAATATGAAAGTGATGTTTCTTATAACTGGTGATACACATGTTATTAGTAGTCATGAGGGTGAATAAAATCATGTGTAACAAAATGCCCACCAAAGTATGAAGTTGGAGATGTGTGAAAGCTGAAATACTTTGTAGAATGTGTGTGTCGAGAACAAGGAGCACATAAGTCAAAAACCTATCAACAAACAAGAATATACATCATAATATACCATTTAATGAGGTAGTAATTCCCATACTCGGACTACAAGTGACCCTAAGAATAAGCGTAAATTGATTCATGTCCACCAATCATACACTGTGGATCCACGTCATTATGATTCAACATAGCCATGAGAAATACACTGTGGATCTATGCTATAAAGACTTAAATTTGGACATAGCCATGAGAAATACACAATGGATCTATGTATCAGTGCAAACTTATGAATACTCAAACGTAGCCTAGATTCATATGATAGTATCCAGGGTCTTCATTTCCATCGTCTCGAATTACAAATCTATTCATGTGATTACAGGCGTCGAAGTTGAACATGGTAGAAACCACTTGATTATTGGTCATTAATGGATACCATTAACAAGTGCGAGGGAAATCACCATTGATATGAATGACTCCCAAGGTACTCTAGTACAATCCAACGAGTGTGAATTAATGAGATGATCAAATACTCGATGGAATTTTCCAATCATGGGACAATAATGTGAACCCAATGTTGAAAATGAGGAAACCTGCCATTGAGGCATGCAGGCTCCAAGCTACCAAATAGTTTCTAAGCCAAATTCCCAAATAATGAGTTGAATTTGATAGGAAAAGACTCGTTATAGGAGGGCCTTAACGTATTCCCCATCAATGACACGAAACATGTAACATATTTGAAGTACATCAGAGTATAAAGTGATTTAGGACTAAGTTAGGGAAGGACAACATGGTAAGAGTTTGAGGACTTGCAGATGGCCAACTCGATAGAAGTATTGTTTAGGTTGAAATTCTCTTGAACATATGAATGAAATGACAATTGTCTTGGAAGCATTGACTCAAGGAGGACCAATATACAAACTTGAAGATGATCAAACGAGAGACAAATGGATTTACCACCCCAGATACAACAATGAAAAGGGGTGTCATGTTCAAGAGTGACTTACTGTCACTAACACATATACAAATATACATTTATTTCCCAATTTCCCCCCACCATTTATGGTGAGTACCTGTTTATTTTTACACAAGATTGAGGAGGATGACATATTCTTGAAATGCAATCTCATCCTTCGGATGAGTTCCTCGGAGTATTTTTAACGAATGTGGTTCAGTCAGATGTGGGCCTTTCGATGCTTGTTTTACGAGTCCAAAGAAAGAAAACTCAGGGGTTTTTCATGCTTAGAGAGTCTAAAAAACACTTAAAGAAAACAAAAAAAATTTCCTTTTTCGTAAAGTAGTCTGATGAGACCGAAAAACAGATAATCTACCACTCATCAGAAGTTTTCTTCAAATACTTTTAGGAGCATGAAAAGAACCAGATCGCTCAACTATATTCTCATGTTTAGGGAGTTTGAAAAGAAATTAAAGAGGACTCTAGGGGGGTTCCTTTTCGGATAGCCTTTACGAGTCCAAAAAAGTGATAAAAGTTTACTTAGTTACATTCTCGTAGTTTTACGAGCGTGAGAAATAACAAAGACTAGGATCGACATTTTTTACTGAAAAAACTTAAAATCATATATACATCATATGAGTTTGCAAAAAATGCAAAAAACATCAAAAAGGGTTGATCCATATCAAAAATCCAATCCCCGGAACTGTATCATGTAATATTGACACTTTGAAAAGTTCATTAGGTTTTAACATAGGTGAAAAATAATAAAAAATGATTTAATTTTAGGTTAAAATGGTAAAATAGGTTAAATAAGTTAAAAACAAGTTCATTTTAACATTCCACTTGTATTTTCACCAAAACTAGTGCAAAAACCCTCTTTTACCTCCGATCTTCAAGTGACAATTCCAGCGCAATCCGTGGATGATCCAGATTATTTCCGGCATGAAATGAGATCGGAGATATAATAAAGAAATGCACAGAGATATCGCAGATATTCAATAATATAACATAAATATATCAGAGATGCAACCATAAACACATATATATAGTAATACATGATTTATATTAATGAAATAAATGTACAGAGACTGTAAAATACAAAGTGAAAGACTCGATAGAATGGTGGCAGCTTATCTCTGAGAAGAGATGTGACGGCTACTCGCATTCAAAAGAAGATGATTACAATGAGGCTCTGAAGGCCTTTTTACAATAAACGGGAATGAAAAAAGTCCCAGAAATCCAAAAACCTAACCCTAGGAGATGAAGTGCCAAAAGTCATGTGGGCCCCGTTTGGGTAAGTTAGTACATCAACTTCCTGGGGTCGTAACTTTTGCATACGATCTTCATTTTAGGTGTATGATAGATCGTTGGAAAGGTATCATCAAGGAGATTCATTTTGGGGTCTCAATCATGCCATCAGATATGATTGAGAACCTTGATCTCGAAAAACCTTCATTTGGGCCCTCAAAATGGCCCCGAAAGTTAAAAACTGCTAAAAATAGTAAATTGCCAAATTTGCAAGAAAACTGTTTTGAGCCAGTCGGAAAAGGTGGGTGGCCACCGATATCCAACTGGATCAGTGGACAATTTCTCAAGCTGTATCCCTGAGGTTGGTGGTCTTCCTTCCCTATCTCTTTATATAGCAATTGTTTTTTCAGTTTTTATGGGTTTTTTTTGAGTTTGTCGGAAAATTTCCAAGGGAGAGAGCACCTCCAGATCGTCACAAGATCCCTATATTAGGAACTGTGATGATCTAGGCTTGTCACAGGGGTTACAATAGTGGAGTGTGACAATGTCACACTTTGGTAAACTCGGCACTTGTGATGACCACAACTGAAAAATAAAAAGAGAGAAAGAACTAAGGAAGCTCCCAATTTTTTATTTTTATTGAATTAATTCATCTTTAAATGTTTCTTGGCAGACTTTCCACAATTCATCATGCTCGAATGGTGGGAAAGAGAGAATGAAGAGGAATATTAAATTGTAGGGAATGATCCCAACATAGTCATGGAACTCTGGGAATATGGCTTTCTTAAGTTCTTCAAATTGCCCGACATGAGGGTCCAATTAATTCTATTGGAGCACTTAGTCCAAATGTGGGATGTAAACGAACAAGTATTTCAAGTTGGAGTACATACACTCACTTTAGAGATTGATGATATCTATTTCTTGACTAGATTATCTCACCTTGGGTCTCAAGTGTCACTATCGGGAAGCAGAGTAGGAGGTGAACCAATGGATTACTATGTCGCACAACACTGCGTGGCTGGTACAGAGAAACATAATGGGAAAGTTGCCATAAAAGACATCCTCAACTTATCTTTGAGGACAATTCTCTATATGATTACCCATGTGGCAGGGAGTGAAGCTCCACACATGGCCTTGCAGATCCATTTTCAGTATTCCATTGAGTGCATGGAGCCCAGAGTATTCAACTAGTGTGAGGGACTCCTAAAAAAATGGAGAAACAATTAACAAAGTGTAGGACCGGACGACTAAATTTTTTTTTATATGGATCAATTTTGGTGTCCTTTTTCCTAGAAAGGGTCCTAGTTTTTCTCCTTCAACATGTGGATTAGGGTGCACCCTCTCCACAGGATCCTCGAATGAAGAGATGGGTTGACTTGATGGCACGCCATGATAGCATCGCAACCGTTACATATGGTCCTATCTTCTTCGAGTGGTTGAGAGGTCATCTTATTATGGTTGAGAATTATGCTTATGTCGTGACTGAATTTTGTGATGATCCAAACTTGGCACTACCCAAGGATTCGTAATGGGGAGACATAGGTAAAAATATTTTTTTCATTATATGTTGTTTTTGGCATTTTAATTATGAATTTTTTATGTTATGTATCTGAGACTAATCAAGAGCTCTCAAAATGAATATGTGGTGTAATGATCCCAAGCCAAATTTTTTTCTTGGTATCACTAACTACCACTGATTTGTTGATGTGCGGGTGTTATTGAGTTATTAAATGCAATTATAACAGATTCATCCAACACATGAAGACCATAACACATTCAAGATATAAAGCATAAGCATAAATCTGACCTTTATTATAGAATCAGGAATCAGATACAATAGAATGAGTAGATCTGGAATAATATTCAGATGGCTCCAATGCAAGACAAGTATGAGCTGCCACAAAATGCTCCCACAAATACAATAAGCCTCCCAAAGGCTGAATAAGATATGAAGACCAATACATGCAGAAATGAATGCCAATGTCCCGCAGCTGGAAAGTGCCACGCTCCCCTAGAAGGATGAAACCCTCAATAAATCGGCCCAACTGAAGGAAGGCTCCAAATGATTCCAAACTCGGCCAAATGATAGATCAAGATGATAGGATCACCCTCCTGAAGTCTCAAGCTCAATGTCTAAGGCAAACCCCTCCAAACTCTAAATCTTCTGTTGAAGTTGCACCCTCCTGGATGGCTGAAACCCTTGGTGATTCGTCCCTGATGAGAAAATCCTCCAAATGCTCCGAAACTCTCCCAGAATGTAGATTGGGCTAAGAGAACCCTGTGGGTGAAGTTTCAGACCCAGATCTCAAGTGGATCTCTCTAGATCTGAGAAATACAAAATGGTGGGATGTCCTCCTTTCCTCCAAATTGTCCCATTCTGAATCTAAATGTCTGATGATGATAACTCTCTGGAGAAGAACTCAAAATGATGGTGGAGCACCCGCAAGTAAAACCCAACTGATGAAATTCCCAACGCTCCTCTTGATTGGCTAGATCGAACCCTTCTCTTCAAAATGGTGTGCCCTTGCTGAAACTCCTCAAAACAATACGACCTTGTTATCTTTAGAAGCACTAAGAAGAGATATGTTGAGAATAGAATGGTGTGGAGGAATCTTTCATCCCCGAGACCAAGCTGTGGAACAAGGTGAGTGGATATTTCACCACCGAGTTGATCACAAGGGTTTGTACAAAAAAACCCCCAAACTGAATGCTCAAGAGCAATAACAAGCAATAAGCCAAATCTAGAATGCCTAATAGGTGCGCCCTTGCCTCTTACTTATACTTTTCCTTCTAATCCTCTGTTGAGTTAAGTTAACTCCCAGGGTTAACTTCTATTCTTCTGTTGAGTTATCTTTCCCTCCTTTTATCCTTTCCCTT
>SNQJ01S0012482.1:236409-250771 GCA_010110895.2 Picea sitchensis
CATCAATCCTGGGTATGGGGTACCTATTTTTGATCGTCTTTTTATTCAAAGCCCGGAAGTCAATGCACATTCTCATCGTTCCATCCTTCTTCTTTACCAAGACTACTAAAGAAGCAAACGGGCTTCAAGTCGGCCTGATGTGTCCCATGTCTAGAAGCTCTTTGATGGCCTTCTCTATCTCGTCTTTATACTTCTTAGGGTGCCTATAGGGTGTGGTGATAATAGGTTTATCCCCTGCTTCTAGCTCAATGATGTGCTCAAACCCCCTGTCTAGTAGCACACCTAGAGGAATTGGCCCAAACACCTTATGGTGCCTGTTAAGGATTCTTTTAATCTCTGGTGTGTAATGCACCTTTCCCTTCTCATCCACCCATGTTGAGATCTTGCATTCTGCTATGTATACAATTTCTTCCCTTCTAAATATGGATTCCATCCTCTTGGCCATGACCACTCTAGCAGAGTTACCTGTCATGCCTCTGAGCACAACCTTTCATTGTCCTTCCTCTACAAAGGACATTTCCTGGTCTTGTAATTGGTGGTGATGGGTCCTAAAGTGCTAAGCCATTGCACCCCTAGGATGATGTTAGTATCGGGAAGATCCATCACATACACATCCTGAACTAACTCATGCCTTCCCAAGGTGAGTTTCATACCTGGTATGTATCTATCACAGGGAATAGTACTCCCGCCTGCTACCTCCACTTTGAATCCTTCAAATTCTACTGTAGGTATGTACCTCCTCTTTAGTAATGCTGCATCAATGAAATTGTGAGAATCTTCTCCATCAATCAGAACCGAGACTCTCTGTCCCTACAAGACCCCTCTCATTCTGAAGATGTTGAACTTGGGTACCCCACTGATAGATGCCAAGGTAGCCTTCTCTCCAGCCACACAGTCAAGTTCTGGAACCTCCTCTTCTGTTGTCTCTGCAATTTTGGCCTCAATGTTTTGTATCTGACCATACTCTTCCTCCTCTTCATTGTCTGAGGTAACTTCCATATAGTGAACCTTTCCATGTCCCATGAACTTATGTGACAGATTCCACGGTTCTTTGCAAGTGAAGCAGAGTTTATTTCTCCTCAGTTCCCTTCTGGTGTTGTCATCTATCTTACCACGGCCCCTATCAAACCCTTTTGGGTCACGTCCTCCCTGGTTCATTAGAGGTCTTTGATCTCTTCCTCCACTGTTAAGAGGTGGTATGGGTATGAATTTAGGATTCACAGCTGGCCCCAAATCCCTCATCTTCCAAATGGCCTCCTGTAGGTTGTTGGGTTTAAAGGCCTTTACCCAACCCTTCAAGGGTTCCATCAACCCTTTTGTGAAAAGCATCATGAGCCTGGTCGGGGACATATCCTACACCATAACTACCAACCTCTGAAATTCATCAATATATACTTCAGTCGTACTTGTTTGCTTGAGTTGAGTGAGCTCCCAGAAATGTAGCTCAGGATCTCCTTGATCAAATGTATCAATGAGCCTCTGAGTGAATTATGTATAGGACACAATATGATTGTGGTCAAGTGTGGTGAGTCCATGATACCACCAGTCATGGGACTTTCCATCCAAGTACATAGTGGAAAACTTGATGGCCTCCATTTGCCTCATGGGATTGAGCTATAAGTAGGTATCTAGCTTTTGTTCCCAAGACTGTGTTGTCATCTTGGTCGTACCATCAAAGTAAGGGATTTTTATCTTCCCTGCTCTACGTTCAAACTCAAAACTACCTTTGTAATTCATCCTAGGTTTATTTTTGAACCTGAGTTGGCAATATTGATCTAGGGACATTTGTCTTTGGACCCTCATATCCAAACTATAGTACTCCTTGGTACTCTTCGCTATTTGTTCCACAAATTCTTCAACCTGTTCTGGTTTCCCTTGCTCATCTGTGAACGTGGGCATGTAAGGTCTGGGGTTAGCTCTGCTACCTGAATGTTAGCCAAACTATTCATCTGTGAATGTAGGTATGTATCTCTTTTGATTGACCTTGCTACCCATTTGACGATGTGCCATGTATCCTTCCAAACTTCCGTCAGATCTGGGGCATTTCTCCAGATTATACCTGATCTCCTCATGGGTTCCACCAGATCCACCAACCTCCTTATTCCCATACGTATCAGGGTTCTTTCCTTGATGGGTCACTTGCATCAAAATTTAATTTATCTTGGATTGATTCTTGTTCATTATATGCAGGTTCTCGTCAACCCTCTTCAAAGTTTCAGAGAGTTCATCCTGTCCCCTTCTGTTGGTTTCATGGTACTCGCCCAAGTGTTGGACCAATGTGCTTTCCGTGTGGTTGATGGATTGCTGGAACTTGTCAAACTTGGCAGCTATCAGAGCCAAGCCTAGAGGCTCGTGGTCATCCCCTGACCCTTCCATTTGGGCCTCTGTTTCACTACTTGGTTCCTTCCTTCGACCCATGAAAATACCACTGTACCTCTGCATGCATCGATCCTTCCACAGGTTTGGAGGATTGAAGCTCTGATACCACTGTAATGATCCCAAGCCAATTGTTTTGCTTGGAATCACTAACTACCACTGATTTGTTGATGTGCGGGTGTTATTGAGTTACTAAATGAAATTATAACATATTCATCCAACACATGAACACAATAACACATTCAAGATATAAAGCATAAGCATAAATCTGACCTTTATTATAGAATCAGGAATCAAATACAATAGAATGAGAAGATTTGGAATAATCTTCAAATGGCTCCAATGCAAGACAAGTATGAGCTGCCACAAAATGCTCCCATAGATACAATAAGCCTCCCAAAGGCTAAATAAGATATGAAGACCAATACATGCAGAAATGAATGCCAATGTCCCTCAGCTGGAAAGTGCCATGCTCCCCTAGAAGGCTGAAACCCTCAATAAATCAGCCCAACTTAAGAAAGGCTCCAAACGAGTCCAAACTTGGCCAGATGATATATCGGGATGATAAGATCACCCTCCTAAAGTCTCAAGCTCAACGTCCAAGGCAAACCCCTCCAAACTCTGAATCTTCTATTGAAGTTGCACCCTCCTAGATGGCTGAAACCCTTGGTGATTTGGCTCTGATGAGAAAAGCCTCCAAATGCTTTGAAAATCTCTCAGAATGTAGATCAGGCTAAGAGAACCCTATGGGTGAAGTTTCAGACCCAGATCTCAAGCGGATCTCTCTAGATCTGAGAAATACAAAATGGTGGGACATCCTACTTTCCTCTAAATCATCCCAGTCTGAATCTAAATGTTCGATGGTGATAACTCACTGGAAAAGCACTCAAAATGATGGTGGAGCACCCACAAGTAAAACCCAACTAATGAAATTCCCAATGCTCCTCTTGATTGGCTAGATCGAACCCTTCTCTTCAAAATGGTATGCCCTTGCTGAAACTCCTCAAAACAATACGACCCTGTTATCTTCAGAAGCACTAAGAAGAGATATGCTGAAAATAGAATGGTGTGGAGGAATCTTTCATCCCTGAGACTAAGCTATGGAACAAGGTGAGTGGATATTTCACCACTGGTTTTCTCACAAGGGTTTGTACAACAAAACCCCCAAACTGAATGCTCAAGAGAAATGACAAGCAATATGCCAAATCTAGAATGCCTAATAGGTGTGCCCTTGCCTCTTACTTATACTTTCCCTTCTAATCCTATGTTGAGTTAAGTTAACTCCGAGGGTTAACTTCTATTCTTCTGTTGAGTTATATTTCCCTCCTTTTATCCTTTCCCTTTCTCAAGTCAACTTAAAAATATAACTTTAATCTAGTTGACCTCCCCCCTCAGTGTGAGAGTATGACCTAGTGGGGCTGCCCAGGCCATTGAGTCTCCTCATCACCTCCCTAAGAGGTGGGGGACATTACATGTGGCTCCTTTCAGGCCTCCAGTATCATCTTCAATCCATAGACGTGGAGAGATAGGCATAATGGCAGGTTGAGGAGTAGAAGTTGAGGATCTCGAGGAGATTAGACACAACCTCGAGGGATTGACCATGGACATCCCTGACTTTATTGTGGATGAGTTAAATCGACGTTACCAATGCCATACTGTTGGATTTTCAACATCTATTGGTCGAATTCTCTATCGTGTAGCACAGGCAGTGGTTTGTTATCATGATAAACATCCATGATACATATGTATATGAAGCCATGTGCTTCAACATTTTGGTCTCAGGAGACACCCTTTTGTAACTTTTTGCGTTATAATAAAAAAATTCTATTGGATTACTTGTCTTTATGTGTTTGTATTTGGATTTACAAATGGCACGAATATCTATCTAAAACATAATTGGCTAACACATCTGTTAATGTACTTAGATATCTAGGAATGTGTTGATATTCAGTGTAATCAAAATTCCTTTCCAAGAGGCGAATTCTCAAGTATACCCGTAATAGCGTAGGACTTCTGCTGGAATAAACATTGCTTAATTGAAGCACCACAAGTTGAGAATAAATTCGTATAATTAGATGAAAGATTCCAAGTGAAATAGCATCAGTAAATAACTCAATGAATGCACTATATTCTGCAATGTTATTAGTCGCACAACCCAGGAAAATACCACGTAGAATTATCAACTCGTCTGTAGGTGCATAGATTTCCCATGCAACAGACACTAGACTTTGAGTACTACAGCTATCACCATTAGCAAAGAAAATATAAGGTAGCGATAATGACGACATATGGAAACCAATCACAAGGCGAGGTAAGCATTTTTTGGGCAGAAAAAGAAACAACAAAAAGCACACTAAAATATGATACATTAAAGTACAAAGCACTCATGCAAATCATTTTAAGCATAGTACTTCGTTAGGTAAATCCCATTTCTGGGTTCACCCAAATGACTTCCATATTAATCAACCATCTCATAATTTCCTTTCTCTAATACTCTTTTAATGATATAACAACCCTACCACATGGGCTCGAATTTACCTACCCCTAACAAATCACGATCTTGGTCATAAAGGATAACCAAATTGCCTTCAGAAAAAACATGAGGTTTAACATGTTTATCATATTGAGACTTGATGTGTTTCTTTTGGGTTTCTATTACTAATGTAACATCACAACGAGTCTCATCTAATTGCATTAAATACAACAGAAGTTCTTCTTTGACTGTGGTGTTGGGGAGGAGTTCAACGACTAGCTTCAGAGACAAAATTTCACATTCAATCAACAAAATGGCTTCGATACCATACACTAATTGGAATTGTGTGAAACCCTTAGTATACTAAACTAACGTCCGATAGGCCCATAATGCCAAAAAAATAATTGTATGCCAACTTGACTTATGAATCCCTACCATCCATCGAAGCATAGTGGTTAATTTTTTTTTTCTTCTTCAACTTGGCCATTGGCCTGTGGATAATAAGGGGTTGAGTTTTCATGTCGTAAACCCAACTTATCGGTAAGCTCAGACATCATAAAATTTTGAAAATGGGTGCCATTGTGAGTGATGATGGCTTTAGGGACACCAAACCTAGTGATGATGTGATTAAATATGAACAGTGTTGCAGGTTTCCCAGTGTTATCAAATGTAAGCATCGCCTCGACTCACTTAGTGAAATAATCCATGACTACAATGATGTATCCATGCCGCCCGACTCAGTGAGGGTTACATCTCATGAAGTCAGTGCTCCATTTAGCGAATGGACCAATGGAAACTACAGGATAGAGAGGATTAGGATGAGATCAAATCTTACGATTATAGGTTTGACAAATGTGGCATTTCTGAACTGGGAGAATGAAATCCTAGAAAAGAGAAGGTTAGAAGTAACCATATCGTAGGACCTTTTGGGCAGTGGCATACCCAGACATTTGACCGCCACATGATCCAGAATGATAGTCATTTAGTTCTTTCTTAGATTCATCATATGTCAGACATCGTCCAAACATGGAATCAATACCACGATGGTAAAGAGTATCACCAAGAATAATATATTGATGGGCTTGATACCTAATATGACTACCATCTACATGAGATACATCAGTCTAGAAAGTTTGGGTTTGGAGATAAATGAGAATGTCTCCATACCACATATCGTTTGAACTGATTAGAAAGAGAGATTCATTTGGAAAATAATCCTCTGCCACATTTTTTGTATCGGCGGAGGGAAGGTCATATATCAACTAAGCAAAGACCAAATATTTCTTTTACTTGGCTTTCTCAAACTCCAAATCAAACTCCTGGAGAATCATAATCCATTTGGAATATTTCCCCCCTAGAAATTGTCATGTAAGAATATGTTTCCTAGGGTTTCAATAAGAAATAATCGTGGTTTTGCGCAATAAGATATAGTGACGAAAACATTGGATAGCTTGAACAGTCGCCAAGGCCAATTTCTCCACATGTATGTATTTTATTTCGGTGGTCATAAGACTCCGAATTAGATAGTAAATGACATTTTCTTCATGCGAATAATCCTCTTGGACCATAACCATGGCGATGCTATGATCCAAAGAAGACAAATATAAGAAATAGTCTCGACTATAATCAGGGGAAATAATAGTGGTGTGCGGGTTAATGAAAGTTTCAATACATAAAATTCTTTGTTGGTAGTGTCGTCCCACACAAAATCATGACCCTTCTTAAGAATTCGAGTGAAACCTTTTGTTAGTTCAACATAGTTAGGAATGAACCGTCGTAGAAATTTTTCCTTCCCTTGCAAACTTTTGAGTTGGTGTAAGGTAGAAGGAGGAGGCAAATTGATGATGGCTTCAACCTTCAACAGATCAACTTGGATCCCGTGTGTGGAAAAAATAAATCCTAGAAGTCATCCGGATTCCACGCAAAAAATGCATTTATGTGGATTCAATCGTATATGGTAATATCGACATCAAAGGAAAATGGCTCGTAAGTGTGTCGGGTGATCTTGACGACACATAGAATGCACTGGTAAATCATCAAGATAAGGTTGTGCAATATGCTTAATATCATGAAAGGCATAAGACATAGCTCATTGAAAAGTTGCAGTAGAATTTTTGATACAGAAAGGGAGTTTACGGTACGCGAAGGTACCCTAAGGGAAAATAAAAGTGGTTTTATGCTGATCTACATGTGATTATAGCTAGAAAATCCATCCATCAGAGAGAAGATTTCACTTCTGGAAAAATCATCAATGATCTGGTCGACGAAAGGGGTTGGATAATTATCTTTAGGACAAGCCTTGTTAATATCCTATAATCAACACAAACATAGATCGTTCCTTGTTTCTTTGTGACCGAAACTAGATAGGATACCCAATCAGTTAATGCTACAGGGTAGACAACACCATCTTTAAGAAGTTTTTCAACTTCAAGTTTGATTGCAGTGGATTTTTGTGGATGAACTAGGCGAAGTCGTTGTCGAATGGGATTAGCATCGGGGTATGTCTTAATTTCATGTACAATGATATCTGGATCAATTCCAGGCATATCTTCATAACTCCATGCAAATACATCATGAAATTCTTGGAAAAGGGCCTTGTAAGTTTGGATCTCATCGAGAGAACATGAGGCACCTATGTGAACATTTTCCACAATTCCAGGCTTAGCCGAAATATCCAGAGGGATAGTGGGTGAAATATTTACCAAGTTCCCTTCATAAGAAACATCACATGTTGGTTCAAAAACTGGGGGGAAATTAATAACTGTGGAAAGATTCAAAATCCGTCGGTAACTCTTGATAGTCTCAGGTTCAAGGAAGAGAATAGAACAATGATTTCCATCATCCCATGGTGTTTATTCCACATACATAACTTCCATGACCATTTCATTAGTTGGAAATATTGTGTGAAATGGATCAGGAGACGTATCAAAGGGAGAGTGAGAAGAAGGATATTCTGATCGAATAGCCTGATAAGTCAATTCAAACACACTTAGTGGCATTTGCTCGCCATAACGAGGACATTATTCCAAGCTAGGTATTATCCAAGGGTCATAGGACTTAGGAATTTTGTCAACACTGGTTGAAATCATGTTAATAGAAGCGACAAGAGGAGGAGGAACATGGGGTGGTGGAATGGGAAACGTTCCCATTAAGGATAAATCTTTTAAAAAACCCACACCGACATTCTCATAACCAAGATGTGTTTTTTCTATGAAATAAACATTACTAGTGCCCGAATCAGAGCTAAAAAAGGCGAGTTGATCAACTGTAAAAAGTTTACCTTGGTGAGGGAAATGTATCACATGGAAAAGAGTAGAGAAAATTTCATGCATAGAATCAATCCAACTACAGCCAAGTAAGACGTTGTAATCGATAGGTGCATCAAATACCTCAACCTCAACATTAACCGATTTTCCTTCCAATGCAATAGATAGCACGGGAAGTACACCGTAAGGTTTAAAACCTGTACCATTAAAATCTTTTAACATGTTATGTGACTCAGTAAGGGCAGGAGATACAATGGATTTCTAACATGTGACAGACATGACGCAAGTCAAATCCCCTTCATCAACAACTGTTCTACAAATATTCTTGGTTTCCACAATTACTTGTATTTGAAAATCTAATTGATGAGGGAGTCTTGGAATGTGATCTTCCAAGTCAAATATTATCAAATTTGTATCAGTAGGATCAATCCCACCAATATCCTTTAACATTTCCTTTCATTTAGTAGGAAAACTTTGATGGACTTAGAGATCCGACATCGCAGAAGGCCCATGTGCAAGATCTTCTACAATACTATAGTTTGGAGTTGCACGTGCAAGTGGGTTAAATGACGACTTACGCACGATGCCATTAGGAGGTGGATGGAAAAATATATTGGGACTAGGTTTTTCGAGATGAAGAGGACCATTGGGAGGTGGAGCCGATGGAAAAGGTTGATCATCAACTTTCTCTTTAGAAGGAGAATAATCTTTGGTTCGAGTAGCGATTGCAACTTCATTTTTCTTGGAATCACCCGTACACATAAGAACATAAGAACTGCTAGAAGGAGAAGGTTGATCATGAATTACCAGTTGTGCTTGTTGTTCAGAAGGAAAAGGTTGTGAAAAAATGGCAGGCATAGTGGGAGTCCCGATTCATTGGAGGAATCGAGTAACTTCTGCACGTCTTGGACAATCTTTTGTATAATGGTCCTCGCCACAAATAAAGAAAGGATAACAATGTTTTCTCTTTTATTTATCATCAACGGGTTGATTTTTTAGTTTATATGGTGGTTGATTATTAGTTTTGTCTTCTTTATTCTTACTCTAATTCCCCAAGGACAATCCCCAGTTGTTTCATGAATTGTAAACATGTTTTGTAGGCTGGTCAGATGAACAATTGTAAGCTGGTAAGATTATGTATTATTAGGCTAGAGAGCCTAGATGCTTAAGGCCATGGGCCTGATTTTGTATATGTAATTATGCAAATCATTAATAAAATATAAACATCATTGTGTGTAGACTGACCATGAAGAAAGAGTAATAGGGGACTAAGCTTCCACAAGGCTGGGTAAGCAAGAGGGGGATGAAAGGTTGGAAAGAGGGGATAATCTTAGGGGCTTAATTCCTTGAGAATAATAATTTATTATTATTTCAAAAGTTGTGAAAATATATATTCTTATCTTAAGTTCCTAGGAAAGGGAACAAATGCTAAATGGAGTGCATACATCTCCAGGAAGACAGGTGTCGACATGGGCACATGTAGTTAAAGCTGAAGAGTCATCTCGTGTTGCAGAGTTCATTCTACTATTCTTCCATTTTTCATATGAACCCGGAACCTCTACCATAGACCTCTGCATTTTTCCTTGTCACGCACCCTGGAACCAATGGAAAACCAACGGATCGAGTTGTGTCTCCTATGAAGTCTGAGCACCCCTTAATTGTTTGAGTTGTGTTCTTCCATAACTATTGGGTGTTGTGGCCACACAATTTCTTGACCGATTGTGGCTCGCTTCTATCATTTGTTCCTTGCTGAGCCTTGCTGTTGTCCTCATTGTGTTGGGACTAAGTTGAAGAAGCAGGTTGTCAGGCCTATGAGCAACACTCTCTCCAGGTGAGAGAGGTGGTTGTGTTTGAAGAGGAAGGTTATCAAGCCTGTGAGAAACTCTCTCTAGGTGAGAGAGTGTGTTGAGGAGGAGAGCTCTCCTGCATAGAGTCCCGTAGCTACTACAGAGCTCTAAGAATTCCATTCTGGTCTATTGTTGAATCCCAAGGCAAGGGAGGTTGAGCAGCCGATGGACTATGTGAAAATGAAGGTGCATACTCCTGGGGTGGGACAATCATGTGGGGAATGAGAGTCTGTGAGAAGTGGACATAAGTGGCTCCTAGGAGATAATCCTTCCTCTAAAACTGTGAGACTTCCTTGTTGACATTTCCTAGCCTAGGAATCCCTTGCTTGGTAGAGCTTAGTCACAGCTCGGGGGTGATCTACTCCTGAGAGTGATGAGAAGTGTGGTCTAAGGTTGGGAGTTTCATGGAAGGTCGACATGTAGTTGGTGGATTTGACTCTAGTTAAAATATAAGTATCTTTCTGTACTTAATTATGTATATTATGCTTGTCTGTGAATGTTGAATTCTATCATGTGTTCCGTTGCATATAAGAATTACTGTTAATTTCTGTTTGAGCCTGTATGGTAGTAGTAACTCTTTTCTGTTTGACTAGAATTCATTAAATATGCATGTTATATATATGTATGTATGTTCTGCGGTAGTGTGCTTGGTAGGCCTGGTGAAGGCCTCGTTATGTTACAAATTTGTATTAGATCTAGTATGTTGTAGACAAGGTGTTTTGGTAGCATTGCCCAACCTGTTGGTGGCTGGGGATGTTACAAATTGGTATTAGAGCCAAGGTTTCAACACTGAACCTGGATGGGCCAAGTTACTGGAAGTTGAAGCAAAAGTTTTGGAAAAGAATTGTTGTCGAAATGGACAAAATTCAAGTTCAGAGACAAGGTTTCAACACTGAGCCTAAATGGGCCATGTCAGTGGAAGTTGAAGAAAACGTTTTGAAAAAGAATTGTCATCAAATTGGAAAAAATTCAAGTTCAGGGCCAAGGTTCAAGCACTGATCCTGGATGGGCCAGATAAATGGTCATTGGAACCAAGGTCTCAGGTAGAAATGGTGTCAGGAGGAACCAATTTAGAACCTTAGAATGTTCTTGAGTGCCAAGAGGTTGCCTTGGTCATGTTTCAAAGCTCAGGAGGTGTAGCAGTATTGCAAAACCATGACAAACGTGGTATTGGACCGCAAAGTAATGTGGGTCATAGGATATGTTCGGGAGAAGGAGAATCCTTCACGACTGCCAAATCTCGAGAATGTGCAGGAGGGTTAATTTGGAAGCCTTACCATTAGACCATAACTTCGAAGTTTGACGCTCGGAATGTGAGATTTGTTGATGTAGAAACTTCTGAAACTTGAAGTTCCAAAGCAAAGGAGAAAACATGGTGGGTCCAGATGATGTCGCCAGGGGTGACATGGACCTTTCTAGGCATGCCATGTAACACCACCTGAGTTGGTGACATATGTGCTATGTGGACTCGGAGGGTAAAGAAGTCCAACAATTCAGAATTCGGGTGATTAGAGGGAAGCAATCAAGAAACTTCCGAAACCTAAAGTTCCAAAGCTCCGAAGTCCCGAAACTAGGATGTCGAAAGTCCCAAAGTGGGTGCCATCCATTGGAAGATGAGAAGTCATGCACTGATGATCCACCCAACTTCACGAGTTTGTTTATTAAGAACTCAGAGAGTTGTTGTGATGTCCTTTGAAGACTTCCGAATTCATAGGCCCAAAGTCCTGAGTAAGTGCCTATCGATCTATCACTTGGCCACAACCCATGGTCGCATGGGTTGGAGGCTAAGACAAAGGGGCTAGTGCCGAAGAAAATTACTACAGAATAGAGAAGATATCAGAATGAAAGGATCTGCGGGGATTCTTGATTGATCTAGAATCGTAGAGAATGAAAATTTGAACATCTTCTTGAATCATATTGGTTTATGAATACCGTGGAATTATTAAGAAAGGATGGACTGACAAATTTCCGTTGACTACACATTGTGTTTGAAGAGTCAATGATTTTCAGAACCAAACTAAATTTCTATGGAGTGCAGAGAAATGGAGGAGGCATAGAATGCTTCCAGTTTAGAAAATGAAGGTAGAAGAATGGATGTTCACTTGGGAATTGAAGGATCAAACTCCAATGTACATGGAGAAGAGATAGATAAGAAGGGAAACATGATGAAAATCATTGAAAGATTTTAGAAAGATGTCCAACATCACCAAGCAGATAACAGAAAGGTCATGAAAGCTAGGACCAGCAGGGAGAATTCAACCTAAAGTTGATGCAGAGCCTGGAAAGGATATAAATGAAATTGGATAAGGAGACTGACTCTAGTAAATCAGGAAGTCATAGGTTCCTTGATGATAAGAGGAAATCAAGGAGTGTTGACAGACGCCATAATCACTCCCAAGGTCACTCCAAGAGGAGGGCCCACGGTAGTTCAAGCCTATCTCCTACTAGAAAATGCAGGAGATCTGGAGTGGATGAACTGAAGGGTGATATGAACAATATTAAACCTCCTACATTTGATGGAGAGCACCAGAAGGAGGAAGATGTCAAGACATGGTTTCTTGGCATGAGGAAATATTTCCAATTGCATAATTATTCCCCTCATGGAGAAGGGAGAATAAAAATGTATCAACTGAAAGGAAATGCATCCATGTGCTGGGATCAACTTGTGCAGGTGCAACACATTAAAGAAAAATATATTACTTGGAAGGAATTCGATAAGTATTTCAAAAATAAATACTTGACTAAGAGATACTATGAGAGAATCATGAAAGAGTTATTTGAAATCAAGTTGGGTAGCATGTCCATTGATGAATATGAACGAAGGTTTTTGGAATTGATGAAGCATGTTCCTTTCATCAAGGATGAGACTGTCAAAATTCAAAGGTATCTTAGTGGACTACCACCTTCCATCGGTGACAGGATCCAGTATGATGATCCTAAAACTATGGAAGAAATGATAAGAAGAGAAAAATGATTATATGAGAAGTAAAGTGAAAATCCTACTTTCCGAAAGGCTTGGGAAGACAAAAAGAAATTCAAGATGGATCATAGGAAGAAGAGAACTAAGAAATCCTTTTTCAGAAACAGTCCTCAAGGAAAAACATCCTTTAGAGATCCCAGGAAGGCTGAAGTGGGTGGGAAAATGCCAAGACAATCACCTATGGAATGTTGGGGTTGTAAAGGAAATCATAGGTACAGAGATTGCCCCCACAAAAGTGACAAAGTGAGATCTGTCCACAATGTTCAACATGTAGAAATAGTGGAGGACATGGGCAGTAGAATACCAAGGATCTATGCATCCTTGGAAAAAAAACAAGATGAATATCAGTCACACATGATTGAAGTTGAAGGTTTGATCAATAACCATGCCTTTACTATTTTAAATGACTCAGGGGGTAGTCATAGTTATATATATCCTAGAATGGTGGATATTTTTCATTTGCCAAGAAACCAACATGGAAAATATTGGTTAGTGCAGCTGGCTACAGGAACCAAATGAAAGGTTACTGAGTTGGTTAATTCTTGTCTAGTGGACATGAATGGACTAAGCACAAGGGTTGATTTGAACATTTTACCTTTAGGTTCCTGTGATTGTTTAATTGGGATGGATTGGTTGGACCAACACCATGCCATCCTAGACTATCATAACAAGGCATTCACTTTCCTGGATGAGGAAGGGAATTAGAAAACAGTCCAAGGAATTCCCAGAGTATTTGTTGTCAGAGAAATCTCAGCAATGCAGTTCAAGAAGCGCTACAGGAAAGGATGCCAAATATTTGAAGCTCATATGGATGAAACACCTAACGATCAGGTGTCGAATATTGAAGACCATGAAGTATTAAAAGATTATGAAGATATATTCCAGGAGGTACCGAGACTACCCCCAAAGACAGATACTGATTTATCTATAAACATAATGCCTGGAGCAAATACAATGTCGAAAACTCCTTACAAAATGAGTACACCGGAGATGAAAGAACTACAATTGCAGCTTGAAGAACTTATGAAGAAGCGGTATATACACCCAAGTGTGTCACCTTGGGGTGCCCGGATACTATTTTTTAAGATTGTGCATTGAATTAAAACAATTGAACACATAGACCATTAAGAACAAGTATCCTTTGCCAAGGATCGATGATCTCTTCGATCAATTGAAGGATGCCAAGATATTTTCAAAAATAGATATCAGGTAAGGATACTATTATCACTAATTTTGGAAATGGTGTGTTTCCTCATGAATTTCCTTTCATTGGAAAAAAGGGAGGAAGAAAAGGGTAAAACAAATCCACTTGTGCTAAGTTTTGAGTGGGCATATTTTTTCTAAAGGGTGCTCGGATCTGGGCGACCAGAATTTGTGCGCCCAGATATACAACACAGATCCCATTTTGGACTGCCCCCCC
>SNQJ01S0012482.1:250924-272483 GCA_010110895.2 Picea sitchensis
CCCCTAAACCACTTACCACCTTTACTTTCCACTGGCATTTTCCCACCACTCACCTCTTTCCATGTGTCTCGCTCACCTATCCCCCCCCATTCTCCCATGTGTCTTTTCCTTTTTCTTCTCCTCCCTCTCTCCTCCTGACACCTGTATCCCTTCATCCACCTCATCCTCCCCCATGTATTCCACCTCTGACCTATCTCAATGTAGTACATGCACCTTCTGTCGCCCGCACTCTCCTAGTCACCTTCCATCTGTCATATTTGTCCACATGGTCGTCTCTCATTTCACCTCCCCTATCAGATCTCCATCCATGCTCATCAGTGGGTCCTATTATATAAATCCAATGAAGCAACAGACAACCAAAAATATTCTTCCATGACTCCCAGGTGTAGAGTTGACCAAGGCCTTTCATATCCCGATGAAGCAGTTAATGCAGATGTGGAAGGTAGGTGAGACATTGTCTCCTTCCATAAATGGAAAGTCAGGAAAAGACAAGCGCAGAGGTGATTGTCAGTCCTTTCTACCAAAGATTGCATCCATCAAAAGACTACATGGGCAGTCTTCCCAACGTCTGCATGCACAACCTGACAGAGAAGCTCCTCAACGTCAAGCATTGAACTCTGGACATGATCATTTCTCAGACATCCAAGTCTGTCTAAGTATATGTAGGCATTTTTTCCATTTTTGTTCATATCATTGGTAGAGATAAGCTCCTTGTTGTATGTTTTTAATGAAGCACTGGTTTTGGCTGGTTATGTATCTATATGTGAAATTTCTTGTCTAATGATAGTTAGCTTCTTATTCCATCTGGTTTCCATCTAATGTTAAAAGAGTTTATGATTGACTGAGTCACATGAAGCATTGTGATAGTGTTATATAAATGTTTTATGGTAACTCTGTCATGATTTCTTTCAATGTTCTTGTGTTTAAATTGTTCCTCTTCGGGTTGTTGGAAGCTTGATGCTCACAGAAGACCTTTGCATATTCTCACATATGTCTTCCTTCTGCTCATCTTTACTGCAACCTACTGACTGAAGTTAGATTAAGACCTCACCTATCCATGCATAGCCTTAGTCTAGAATTCTGAGTTAAAACGATATTGTATTGAGTTTACCTCTAGTCGATCACCCTTTTTATAAACCAATCGTGACATAAAACTGATGGGCGTCGGGCTCTACAACTACTGCAATCCAGGAGTGACTTCTGACACCAAAATTTTTGGTGCCATTGCCGGGGATGAAGTTGAATATTTTCCCCAGTATTGAATGACATTGAGCCTCTGATTCTGAAGCTGCATCAGGTATCAGAGCCCTTGAAGATTACTACTGTGCACCTAGCGAATCCATTGTGATGACTCCACTGAGGCGAACCTGTTGTTTCATTCGTGGCTTCCAGAGGCAGACACACGAGGTCTACCCCACAGCTGCCCTTGGCGACACTTGAAGCAGATCTGAAAAATATTATCGGAAATGGAAAGGCCCACAGAGAAGGATCTTCTACTGTTGAACCAGTTATTTCTGATAATTTTCCATCTCCTTCTCTAGAAACTCCATTTTCTGCTTCTTGTTTCTCTATCATACCTTATGTTGGAGTTTAACTCTAAATTTTGGGAGTATTCCTGTTGATTTTTTCCCTTTCGGTCTGAGATTGGAGGGAGAAATTCTTGTCACTCCTCTCTCCCTTGAAGTTGTACCTTGACCTAGGTCCAGGACCACAGAACATTTCCCTACTCCTAGCTTTACCACCCCTCCTTTTATTATTGTTGTAGCCACTACAAAGAGAGAAGCCTCTGCCAACTCTAGGCATGTAGTCTCTCCTCATAATCCTCCATTTTTTTCTTTCCACCTGGAAGCTCAGTTCTAGTCTCCCTTGTTCGAACTCCTCCCCCTCCTTGTTTAATATCCCTATGGCAAGAGAAAATCGCCCCATTACTAGCATGGAGTCCATTATAGCTTCTAGGTATTCTCCCCTTGTGTTACCTTAATCTCTCAATTCCCTTCCAGCAGATGGCTACCTTAAGTAGCTGCCAAGTTGAAGCCTTTTACAGTTTCATCGATCATCATGTCATCATGCATGTAGATGTATGGATGAGGATTTTTTTTCATAGCCTTGAAGGTGAGGCTAGGAAGTGGTTTAGGGCCCTGCCTCCTAGATCCATCGATGGGATAGAGGCTTTGGATAACGCCTTCTTGAGACAGTGGGGAGATAAGAAAGACTTCATTTATTACATGATAGAGTTTGGGTATTTGAAGAGAAAGGAAGGAGAGTTTGTCTCTAACTTCTCCAAGAGGTTCAATAAAATGTACAATAAGATCCCTACTGAGATAAAGCCCTCAAAAGATTCAGCCAAAATTACTTATGCTAGCACTTTTGACCCAGATTTATGCCTTTTGTTGAGGGAAATATGAGCCACTTCCCTGGCTCACATGCAGGACTCAGCTGTGGAAGTTGAGTCGAATATATTGGTTATTGATTGACTCAGAGATAAAGCTAATAGAGACATACCTAGAAAGAGATCTAAAGCCTCCACATCCAATTCTTCTACAACTTACCCTCAAGTGGATGAATTGACAAATATGTTAAAGACTCTTTCTGCAGAGCTGGAGAAAATGAAAGCGGAGGTAAAATAGACTTACAGAAATCCTTAGAACATTGATAAGAGAGGAAATTTCGGGAGGCCAAACAAAAATGTTCCACAGATTATGCCAAGAGAACAAAGAAGCAGAGATAGGAATGATCATAGGATTCAAACCCCTCTCCAAAATAACCTAGTTGATGATGGGGGAGGAGAGGAGATAGATGAGCTTGGTCATGAAATTCACTATATTGAAGACACCTCCCCTTTCCCCCATATGACTCAATCTACATATGAAGAATACCTCATGAGAAGTCAAATCAATGAACTGAGTAAGGGGGAGAAGGCTAAAGCCAACACTACTCATAACAGATACAACCTGAGGTCAAAGAAGAACGAAGGGAAGTCTGACATCCTTGATCAACCCCTCATAGTAGAAAGGCCTGCTAAGCCTGTAACACTCGCCACCAAGGAAAAGAAAAATTAGAATATTTCTACGACATCTAAATACCTTGTCCCTAAGGTAAGGGAAATTCATAACCCTCCTTCCTCCTTTAGTTTTGAGCACGAAATTAAAAAAATTAGAATTCCTGTACCCCTCTCAGAACTAGTTAAAAATGAAGATTTCAAAAGGTCCCTCTCTAAACTGTTGCAGTCCGACCCACCTCAACTTACCACAGATTCAGTAAATCTCCAAGATGAAAAGCTAGCAGTCATCCTAGGTCACATGGCAGAAGACAAAGATGATTCATCCCCTTCCTTCTACACATCCCTGAACATACATAATAAGGTGTTGCATAAATGCCTGATGGATTCAAGGGCTTCCCATAACCTCATGCCCAAAACAATCATGGAATAATTGGGACTGGAACTAACAAAGGCCTATCATGATTTGTACTCTTTTGATTCAATAAGGGTGCAATGTATTGGAGTCATCAAAGACCTGGTGGTGTCCTTATTTCAGCTGCGAATGAAGAGTGTGGTCATGGACATTGTGGTAGCTGATCTTCCCCCCAAGTTTGGCATGTTGTTGTCAAGATATTGGATTAAAAAGCTTTGGGGAATTTTACAAATGGACCTCACATATGCCACTATTCCAGTATTTGAAGGAGAACATAGAAGATTGTATAGAGAAGCTCAATTGGCCTACATTGTCAGTGATGAAGCAGACCCCACTAATCATCCTATTTTTTCGCTTAACACTGATTTGGGGCCTAGTTTGTTGCATCTCACTGATACCCCTGAAGCCCCTCTTGAAATCATGAAGCAACCCATTTCTTATCATGAAATTCCTCTTCCAACTACCTCTGTGTGGAAGATGTTCTTTGACAGAGCCTCTTCTAGTGAAGGTGTTGGTGTTGTAGTGGTTTTTGCGTCACCTTGTCAGGAAACCATATCCCTGTCATACAAGCTAGAGTTTGAAACTACCAATAATGTGGAAGAATATGAAGCTCTTGTTTTAGGTTTAAGGGCTGCAAAAGAAATGGGAATTGAAGAGGTAGTTGTGTTCGAAGATGCTGAGTTGATAATCCAGCAGGTCAGAAATGCTTATCTGGCTAAACATCCTCGACTCAGAAATTAAAAAAATGAGGTGTAAGACCTAATTGATAAATTCTTCTCAACTTTCAACATTTATTTTATTCCAAGAGAAGAAAATGCTTTGGTTGATTCCCTAGCTGTCGCAGATATCCAGTTTAGGATACCTCTGCCACCTAGGATCAAATATGATGTTGAAATAAGATATAGGTCATATGTACTAGACAACATCATGCATTGGAAGGTGTTCAAGGATAATCTGGAAATCAGAAAATTTCTTGAGTCTATTGATGAGTTCTCTGCATTGCACATTGATCAAGATCCTGATCCTGAAGGTGACCCTCACCCTAAGGTATTTTTAAATAAAATTGCTAATCACCATATCGTTCAGTTTCCTAGAAATCACATCCCAAAGGGACTAGTTCCTTTAGAAAGATTGTTCAATGGGAATGATGTGGAAGTGAAGAGTAACGTTTCAAATGGGGAGGCTGATGTAACTGAATGCAATATTGGCACAGAGGAGGATCCTAAGTTCGTCAAGTTTTCAAGTAGGCTGTCAGGAGAGCAAGGAGTCAAGTATGCTAAGTTATTAAAGGAATTTGATGATGTGTTCGCCTGGACTTATGAATACCTCAATACATATGACACAACTGTCATTGAGCACAAGATCCCACTGAAAGAAGAGGTTAACCCATTCAGGCTGAAGCTAAGAAATATTAATCTGATGTTGCTGCATGTCATGGAGAAGGAAGTAAAGAAGTTGTTGGATGCTCAAATCATAGTCCCTTTGAGATATTCTAAGTGGGTGTCTAATCTGGTGCTAGTAAGAAAGAAGAGTGGAGAAATCAGACTTTGTGTTGATTTCAGGAGCTTGAATAGGAGCTCAAGAAAGGACAATTACCCCTTACCTAAGATCGAGCACATATTGCAGAAGGTAACTGGTGCATCTAGGATATCCATGATTGATGGATTTTCTGGCTACAATTAGATATCAGTCCTGCCTGAGGATAAAGAAAAGACAACCTTCACCACTCCTTAGGGTACATTCATGTATGCCAAAATTCCTTTTGGGTTGATAAATGCAGGAGCAACATTTTAGAGAGCCATGGACATAGCCTTCATCGAGGAGAAAGATCAGTTCATGGTAAACTATCTGGATGACATCACTGTCTTCTCCATATATAATAAAGAGCACTACTATCACTTGGGGAAGGTTTTCTTGAAATGTAGAAGGTTTGGCCTTTCCTTAAACCCAAAGAAATATTTTTTTTCCATGAAGGAGGGGAAGTTGTTAGGCCATATAGTATCAGCAGAGGGAGTGAGAATAGATCCTAGCAGGGTAGAAGCAATTCATACCATATCACTTCCCAGGTCCATAAAGGAAGTCCAGGATTTCTTGGGGAAGATTAACTTTCTGAGGAGGTTTGTCTCAAATTTTGCTGAGTTGGTGAAACACATCACAATTATGATCAGAAAGGGGAATGAAGTAAAATGGATTGATAAACCTAGAGGATCTTTTGACCAAATTAAAAGGGCATTGATCGAGGCACCTGTGTTGATCAGTCCTGATTACTCCAAGGACTTTTTGATTTTCTCATTTGCTTCTTTTGATACCGTGGAAGCTATTTTATTGCAGAAAAATATTGAAGGGTTGGAGCAACCCATTTCATTTTTCAACCAGGGATTGAGAGATGCAGAAATCAAGTATGACATCATGGAGAAACATGCCTATGACTTGGTGAAAGCTCTCAAATATTTCAGAGTCTATGTCTTGCACTCAAAGGTAATTTCATACGTTCCTTCAGCCTCTGTGAAGGACATCCCTATACATCCTGACATAGATGGGAGAAGGGTAAATGGATTGCCAAGATCCTTGAGTTTGACCTGGAGATAAAGCCCACCAAGTTGGTTAAAGGGTAGGGTCTAGACAAGCTGCTGGTTCAATCCAATTTTAATGCCTTGGGGGTAAACTTCATCAATGTTTGCTCAGAAAATCAGCAAGCTGAATTTTCTGATGGTAGCCTTCAAGACAACCCTCCACTAGCGGAGTGCACCTGGTATAGAGATATTATATATTTTCTTCTAGAATTCAAGCCGCCTGATGAAATGGGGAAGATTAAGGCAAGAGATTTAAAGATCAAAGCAATCAAATATTGCTTGATTGACCAAGTCATGTACTTGAGAGACCCTCTAGGGGTGTTTCTGAGGTGTCTAAACCCATAGGAGGCCCATAAAGTTATGTTTGATTTCCATAGAAACCTTTGTGGGGGACACCATTTTTGGAAGACCACAACCCAAAAAAATCTCAAGGCTAGGTACTACTAGCTTACCTTATTCACTGATGTCTGTAGAGAGTTCAGAGCCTGCATCAAATGCCTAAGGTTATCAGGAAAGAAATAGCTCAAATCATTGCCACTAAATTCTGTAGTAACTTCAACACCCTTTAAACAATGGGGGTTGGACTTCATTGGAGAAATTCATCCTCCCTCAAGCGAACAACATAGATGGATCCTGACTGCAACGAACTGTTTTACCAAGTGGATAGAATCTATCCCCACTAGGAGTGATTCACACAAAGTTATCATCAGCTTCCTGGAGGATATCATAGCAAGGTTTGGCTTCCCCAGCAGATCTGTCACTTATAATGCTTCCTCTTTCAGGTCTGAGCCTCTGGTTAAGTTTTGTGAGCAGTTTGAGATTTCCCTAATTCATTCCACTCCCTATTATCCTCAAGGCAACAGACTGTAAGAGTCTTCCAACAAAAGTATGATCAAGCTCATTAAAAGATTATTGGAAGACAATAAGAAGGCCTGGGATTCAAAACTCAATTTTTATCTATGGGTTGATCAAGTGACAACCAAGAGATCCGTGGGCACCTCCCCTTTTCAACTTGTTTATGGGACAGAAGTTCTTTTTCCCACTCAGTTTTCTCTACTTGTAGCTAAATTATTTCAATATTATGAAGCAGAGCCAGACCATATGGTTAGAAGAATTCATCAACTGGAGGAGGTGAACCAGACCAGAGAGAAGGTAATGGACAGAGCTTATGATCGTCAATAGAATATCAAGAAAGCCTTTGACAGAAAGGCAAGAAAAGAATATTTCCAGCTGGGAGATCTTGTTCTTAAGTGGGATGCACCAAGGCAGGACAGAGGAAAACACAACAAGTTTGAAACCCTCTAGGTTGGGCCCTTCAAAATCTCTGAAGTGTTTTTAAATAACACCTACAGGTTGTGGGATTGGAGGGTNATTTTCCTATTTGTTTTCGACTTAATAAATGACTCCATATCCCAACAACAAGGCATTGAAGCTACGAAAGGATTCCTTAGCAACTTGCAGGGGGCATGCCATCTCCCATGGAGCCTAATGTTATCACTAATTTTGGTAATGGTGTGTTTCCTCATGAATTGTCTTTCATTGGCGAAAAGGGAGGAAGAAAAGGGTAAAACAAATCCACTTGTGCTAAGTTTTGAGAGGGCACATTTTTTCTAAAGGGCGCTCAGATATGGGTGACCAGAATTTGCATGCCCATATCTACGACGCAGATCCCATTTCAGACCCCCCCGTAATTCTGCCTTTAACGAGGGGGGGAGGGGTCTAGAATTAGCACTAAAGGGCGCTCAGATCTGGGCGACCAGAATTTGCACACCCAGATCTATTGCACAGATCCCATTTCGGACCCCCCTGCCTTTCTACCTTTAATGGGGGAGGGGGGGTCCGGAATGGAGTGGTTTCAAATGGGACCCCCTCCTATCGTGTCGCCCTCCTATTGGTTGTTGGACCCCTCCCCCTAAACCACTTACCACCTTTACTTTCCACTATGATCTGTCTGTCACACACCTCTTATCATGTGTCTTGCACACCTGTCCCCCCCATTCTCCCAGGTGTCTTGTCCTCTTTCCTCTCTCCTCCTGACACCTGTATCCCATCATCCACCTCATCCTCCCCCATGTCTTCCACCTCTAACCTATCTCAGTGTAGTACATGCACGTTATGCCACCCGCACTCTCCCATTCACCTTCCATTCGTCATATCTGTCCACATGGTCGTCTCTCGTTTCACCTCCCCCATTAAATTTCCATCCACGCTCATCGGTGGCTCCTCTTATAGCAGTCTAGTGAAGAAAAAAATAGCCAATGATAGTCTGCCACGAATCCCAGGTGGATAGTTGACCAAGGCCTTTCAGATCTCGATGAAGCAGTTAATGCAGATGTGGAAGGTAGGTGAGACATCATCTCCTTCCATATATGGAAATCCAGGAAAAGACAAGCGCAGAGGTGACTGTCAGTCCTTTCTACAAAATATTGTGTCCATCAGAAGACTGCATGGGAAGTCTGCCCAACGTCTGCATGCGCAGCATGAAAGAGAATCTCCTCAATGTCAAGCATTGAACTCCAGACATGATCATTTCTCAGACATTAGAGCCTATCTCAGTATATGTAGGCATTTTTGCCATTTTTGTTGGCATTGTTGGTAGAGATAATCTCCCTGTTGTATAGTTTTAATGAAGCATTGGTTTTCCTTGGTTATGTATCTATATGTGAAATGTCTTGTCTAATGACAGTCAGCTTCTTATTCCATCTGGTTTCCATATAATTTTGAAAGAGTTTATGATTGACTGAGTCACATGAAGCATTGTGACAGTGGTATATACATGTTTTATGGTAATGCTGTCATGATTTATTTGAATGTTCTTGTGTTTAAATTCTTCCTCTTCGAGCTGTTGGTAGCTTGATGCTCACAATAGACCTTTGCACTTTCTCACATATGTATTCCTTCTTCTCATCATTACTGCAACCTATTGACTGAAGTTAGATTAATACCTCACCTTTCCATGCATAGCCTTAGTCCAAAATTCCGATTTAAAACAATATTGTATTCAGTTTACTTCTAGTCGATCACCCTTTTTATAAACCAATCGTGACATAAAACTGATGGGCATCGGGCTCTGATCCTGCTACAATCGAGGAGTGACTTCTAACGCTAACAAATACCACCAGGTAATAATAAAGGATGAATACATCAAGAAGACTGCCTTCAAAACAAGGTTTGCTCATTTTGAATTCACAGTGGTTCCATTTAGGTTAACAAATGCACCCACTGTCTTCATGTGTTTAATGAATGGTGTATTCAGAGAATATTTGGACACGTTTGTCATAGTATTTTTGGATGACATCCTGGTGTATTCCAAGTCAGATGAAGAGCATGAACAACATCTAAGGATGGTGTTGCAGGTGCTAAGAGAGGACCAACCATATGCAAAATTGAGCAAGTGCTCATTTGATCAAAAGCAGATCCATTACTTGGGACATATCATTTCAAGGTATGGGATAGCCATGGATCCTGAGAATATAGAAGTCATTAGAGAATGGATAGCACCGAATAATGTGACAGAGGTAAAATCCTTTATGGGTATAGCTAGCTATTAAAGAAGGTTCATTATAGGGTTCTCAAGGATAGCTCACCCTATCACTTCCTTGCAAAGGAAGGAGAAGAAATTTCAATGCACGAAATATTGTGAGAGAATCTTCCATCAATTGAAGAGTTGTTAACCAGTGTTCCAATCCTAAGGATTTCAAATCTGAATGAAGATTTTTTAGTGTGTACAAATGCATGCAAAGAAGGACTGGGAGGAGTCCCCAACTAGAATGGATTTGTAATATGTTATGAGTCCAAAAAATTGAAAGAGCATGAAAAGAACTATGAAACTCATGATTTGGAGTTGGCAGCCATAGTGCATGCTCTAAATAAATGGAGACATTACCTCATGGGAAAGATATTTGAACTAAGGACAGACCATCATAGTCTGAAGTATTTGTTTGATCAACCAACCTTGAATGCTAGGCAGAGTAGATGGTTGGAATTTCTTTGTGAGTATGACTTTGATATCAAGCATATCAAAGGAAAGGAGAACAAAGTAGTTGATGCACTTAGTAGAAGACTGCATGAACTACATGCTACAACCATTAACATGTATCAAACTGATATTAAAGGCAATATTTCATAGGCTGCAAATGCAGATTTGTAGTATAGGGAATTGGTAGAAAAGCTACAACAAGGCAAGATGCTACAAAAAGTGGAAGATTATAAATTGGGAATTAATGTAATACTCATGTACAAAAACATAATTTATGTACCTAATTCCCAGGAATTGGGAATTATGATCTTGAAGTAAATGCATAATGTGCCTTATGTTGGGCACCCTGGATATCAAAAAATAGTGGTAGCAGTCAAAAGCCATTACTTTTGGCCAGACATGAAGAAGGAAATTGCATAATACATCACTAGATGTATGGAGTGTCAGAAGGTTAAATATGAACATAGGAACCCAACAGTGTTGCTACAGCCTTTACCCATTCCTAAGTGGAAGTGGGAAGTGGTGACAATGGATTTCATCACAAGATTTCCCAGAACTGGTAAGCAGCATGATTCCATCATGGTGGTGGTGGATAAGCTTATGAAATATGTTGATTTTATTCCATTGAATACCACTCACAAGGAAGCTAATGTTGTTGATATCTACATGAGGGAAATAACACGATTTCATGGTATTCCCAAGACAATTGTGTCTAACAAAGACCTGAACTTCACCTCAAATTTCTGGAAGGGGTTACACAAAGGGTTTGGAATGAATCTAAACTTTAGCACAACTTATAATCCTGATTTTGATGGACAGATAGAGAGGGTGAACCAAGTAAGAGAGGACATGCTAAGGATGTATGTGATGGACAAACCATCTAAATAGGAAGAGTACATACACTTGGTAGAATTTTCCTACAACAATGGGTATCAAGCATCATTGAACATGAGCACATTTGAAGCACTTTATGGAAGAAAGTGAAACACCCCAGTAAAATGGGATAACCCAACTGATATAGAAATACTGGGGCTAGAGTTTCTCAAGGAAATAGAAGAGAAAATGCTAAAGATTAAGCAGAATTTGAAGGCTACATAAAATAGAAAGAAAATTTATGCTGATAAGAACAGAGTCCATAGAGATTTTAAAGTGGGAGAACATGTTTCTCTAAAAGTGAAAGCTAACAGAAGTTCCCTGAAGCTGGGAAACTATTCCAATTTGGCGTCTAGATATTGTGGGCCATTTTAAATCCTAGAAAGGATTGGGCCAGCTGCATATATGATTTCATTGCCTGCATCTATCACTGTGCGTAATGTGTTTCATGTTTCATTGCTTAAGAAATATATACCTGATGCTAATTATGTTATTGATTGGAATGTGATTCAGGTGGAGCAAGAAGGCGTCTTGCAAATGCATCCAGTGTGCATATTGGACCGGAAGAGAAAACAACTCTGAAATCGAGCCATAGGGATTCTAAAGGTTCAGTGGACCTGGTACAGTCCCGAGGACGTGACATGGGAGCATGAGGATGCTATGCAGGTAGAATACCTGCATCCTTTTAAGATTTTAGAAATCTTGTTGATGTTGTGTAAATATGTTGCACTGAGGACAGTGAAAAAATAAGGGGAGGGGATTGTAATACCCCAAGGAAGAGCCCTAGTTGTTTTATGAATTGTAAACATGTTTTGTAGGTTAGTGAGACTAGGAATTGTAAGATGGTAAGAGTATGTATTACTAGGCCAGAGAGCCTAGATGCTTAAGGCCATGGGTCTAATTTTGTATATGTAATTATGCAGATCATTAATAAAATATAAACATTGTTGCATGTAGACCGACCACGAAGAAAGAGTGATGGAGAACTAAGATTCCACAAGGCTGGGTAAGGGAGAGGGGGGTTAAAGGTTGGAAAGAGGGGCTAAGCTTAGGGGCTTAAATCATTGAGAATAATAATTTATTATTATTCCAAAAGTTGTGGAAAGATATATTTTTATCCTAAGTTCCTGGGAAAGGGAACAAATGCTAAATGGAGTGCATGCAGCTCTAGGAAGATAGGTGTCGACCTGGGTCCATGCAGTTAAATTTGAAGATTTAGCTCGTGTTGGGGGGTTTGTGATGCCATTCTTCCATTCCCCGTCTGAACCCAGAACCTCCACCATTGAACTCTGCATTTTTCCTTGTCATGCACCCTGGAACTAGTGGAAAACCGACGGACTGAGCCATGTCTCTTGTGAATTCCGAGCACCCCATAATTTTCTGAGCCATGTTATGACATAAATATTGGTTGTTGTTTCCACATAGTTCCTTGACTGAGTGTGGCTCATTTTCATCGTATGTTCCTTGTTGATCCTTATTGTTGTCCTCACTATGCTAGAACTAAGTTGAAGAAGAAGGTTGTCAGTCCTGTGAGAAACACTCTCTCCAGGTGAGAGAGGTGGTTGTGGTTGAAGAGGCAGGTTGTTAGGCCTGTGATCAAATCTCTCTAGGTGATATATTGTTCTGAGGAGGAGATCTCTCTTGGACAGAGTCCCGTAGCGGCTACAGAGATCTGAGAATTCTGGTCCAGTTTGTTGTTGAAGCCCAAGGCAAGGGAGGTTGAGCAATTGATAGATTGTGTGACAGTGAAGGTGCATACTCCTGGGGTGGGACTGGCATGTGGGGAATGAGAGTATGTGAGAAATGGACGTAAGTGGCTACAGGGACAAAATCCTTCCTCTAAAACTGCGTGACTTCCTTGTTGGCCTTGCGTAGCCTAGGAATCCCTTTCTCGATGGAGCTTAGTCCCAGCTTGGGGGTGACCTATTGTTGAGAGTGATGAGTAGCGTGGTATAAGGCTGGGAGGTTCATGGAAGGTTGGCACACAATTGGTGGATTTGAATCCTATTAAAAGATACATATCTTTCTGTACTTAATTATGTATATTATGCATGTCTATGAATCACGTGTTTTGTTGCATATAGGACTTACTGTTAATTTATGTTTGAGCCTGTATGGTAGCAATAACTCTATGTTGTTTGACTAGAATTCATTAAATATGCATTCTATATGTAAGTATGTATGTTCCACATTAACGTTCCCGGTAGGCCTGGCGAAGGCCTAGGGACGTTACAAATTGGTATCAGAGCTACTATGTTGAAAACATGGTGTTTTGGTAGCATTGCCTAGCCTGTTGGTGGCTGGGGACGTTACACTTACCCTTCCTTTTCTTCTTATTTTGGGATTTATAGTTAGTCGTACACTGGACCGTATTGACCTTATAGGTTTTAGCGGGAGAGGGAGCAGGAGGAGTAGAAATTTGTACACTGGTAGTAGTAGGTTTGGGATTGGAATGATCGACTTGTTTTGACTGAGTCTCAGTATGAAAAGTTCTAATCATACCATCAGTAGCATGAGATGCTACTAGAAGCATTGGGGTTGGATTTGTAGATGGACGAGGAGCATCAGGGATCAATTCATATAACGTTCTCGTCTGAGAATAAACAAGATCCAAGTATTAAGCATGATCAATCTCTTGTTCTGTAGTGACGACCACCCCCATGAGGACATCTCAAGATATATGACCGATGAGTGATTTGGTAAACCAGTCAATCAATAATTGATCAGGAAGAGGATATTTTATTAATCAGAGTCTCCTCCTCCACTCATGAATATGGTGTGAGATGTGAGTAGAAGAGGATTATTTAAATGAACTTAAAATTTTCGTTCCTATCTCATACCATATCAGTAATTGGTAATGTGTCAATAAATCCATGGCTAAGGTATTGAAATCATTGAAGAAACCTCTTGGAAATTTAATGTACCATTTGGTAGCCAAACCTGTAAGAGTGTGTTGGAAAAGAAGTAATCGGATGGAGTCATCCATCAAGGAGTTGGATGAGCACTAAAGATGAAATGTCATGACATGATTATTTGGGTCTTCTCTCGACCGACTGTAAAACTTGGGAATGTCTGATGGCAACTTGACAGGTATAATCGACCAATAAGGAGAATGCAAGATAGGACCATTCAAGATCCTAGATAAATCTGGTAAATCCAAAGTAACTAGAAATGGTAATTGTCGATTTACCTAAGGAAACTGGTAATTTTGGGGGGGCAATCCCATAGGTATACCAGTAGGACCATAATAATTTTGCAAAGAGTTAGAGGGTTCATTCAAATTCGGCTGAGGGGGATTTTGAGCCAAATAGCTGACATTAGTATTTTGGTTTGGCATGCCACCTTGAAAAGGTGTATTGGATTGAAAATCTTGACCCCAGGTAGGGCTTATAGTGCCTGGAAAGGGTTTCCCAGGATAAGATGGTACAAAATAATTTGTTTGAATAGTTTCCCCCCCAAGCAGTTGTTGATTTCCCTAGAAAGGAAAATTCCAATTTTGGGTTTTTAATCCAGGTGAATGTTTCCCATAATGATCCAGGTGGATATTGGTGGCCACCCACCTATTCCAATTGGCTCTTTGTGGCAGTTTTTGTTCATCACGTTCTTCGATATTTCTCTGTAATTATGGGTTCTACACTTCTGGGGCTGCTTGAAACTCCACACATCCTCCAGGTGGATATGAGTGACCGCTCGCCTAATCCAACTGGATTATTTTGTATTTTTTCATGTCAGCACATCTTGTTGTACTTCTGGGGCCGTTTTGGGGCCCTAAACGTTGTTTTTTTTTTCTTGCCACAGTCAAACTATAGACAAAGTATAAATTTGATGGTGGAATGTGTATCTCTCTGAAAGACCTTTCCAATGAGCTATAACACTCCTAAAATAGAGGTCATATGTAAACGTTACGGCCCTAGGAAGTTGAGGTACCAAATTACACCAACTTATCTATACGCCCCACTTGACTTTTGATGTTTCACCTTATAGGGTTATGTTTTTGGATGTATAGGGTTTTGTAATTCATGAGTAATATCAAAAAGGCCTATGGATCCTCATTGTAATCCATTCTACTCAGACAGATGCGCATAGAAGCCACATCTCTTCTCAGAGATAGCTATCACCATTCGAGCAAGTCTTGAGTTCTGTAGTTTTACAGTTTCAGCCTATTTCATTATTTAATAGAAGATATTGTTCACTAGATATTTGTGTTATTCTCCATATCTGTGTGTTTATTGTATTCATTTTGTTAATCAGTTTGTTTCACTCCTAAATCCGAATCAAATAAATTGGGTTGTGATCCCCAATGTGGGGTTGTCCCCCAACTTGAGGTGAATCCCTAGATGAGTACCCTCCAACAGGAAGTTGAGAACCATCAGTAACATAATGACTTGTGCCTCCAAGAAAATTGGAGCTACTTGGTCCAAGATGATTAAATCCCCCAGGCAGTGGAGGAATATTAGGCCCTCTGGATGAAACCTAGGTAGGAGTGGGAATAAAACTACTAGCAATATTATACCCAGGTGGAACAAAAAGACTAGGTCCTCCAGATGGACCCTGGGTAGGATTAGTAATAGAAATACTAAGAGCATTATACCTCAGTTGAAGTGATGGATTTTATCTAAGGGGAAGTGGTGTTCCAATAAGAGCCTGAATTGTTATCGAAATTCCAGCAGAAAAAGGTGCAACTTGTGGGATGATGGTAGAGCTAGTGAACTGGAGAGGAAGAACCGTATGTGTACCAACCAACAATGGGTATGAAATAGTAACAATATTACTTGTCGTGCTAGTAAAATGATTTAAAGGTGTTAGCACTCTGTAATTTTCCCAAGGTTGTGGACACAATCACGAAGGTAACATCAAACCACTTGGAGTCCTGGATCTAGCCCTCCAAGACTCAGAGAGGGATCTCTCTGTCTGATATAGCTTTTTTTATGATATATTTTAGGCTAGTTATGATAATACATGGTTTGTTTTGATTGATTGATGGTTTGTTGGATGTTTGCTTTAGGTTTGGGCTTCAAAGATCAGAATTGAAAAGATATAATGGGGAAAGATAGGAACACACTTTAGCACATTGGGTTTGTCATTTATTATATGGGATAAAGAGAGGGTTTCAAAACAAGCATGGTCTGAAGAATTCGTTTATATCAAAAGGAAAAGAACATAAATGCGAAGATTCTCCAAAACAGAAAATTGAAGTAATGAATTTTGTTTATCACCTAAGAAATCAATCACATGAAGCATGGAAATGTAATGGAAAGGAAAAATACATTCAAACATATGATCACAAAAGAAAAAACACTGCTAAAGCACATACCACAAGAATCCCAAAATAGTAGTTGCAAATTATGTCTATTAGTTCCAACTAAGTTTTGTTATACAATAGTGTTCTCGAAGTTCAATTCCACAACATCCAACCTCCCTTAACACATTTAAAGTACAAACAATTATAGAAAAGACTCTTCCCTAGGCTCAGGAGATCAAAATCAACAACCTGGCCAAAGATCGAAACAAATCCCTGAAAATTTTGAATTGTTTTCCATGAAAGGTGGGACGAACTGTTGAACATAGGGGTAAACTCAGATGTTTGTATATTCAAAAATATGACAGCTGTGAAAAAATGGAAAAGGTTATTTTAGATGAGTCTATCCTGCGCAAAAACCTCTTTCTGTTTTTCCAAATTCATCTCTAACTCTCCAAAATAGCCACTGCAAAAACATGACAAGATGAGGAAAACTAGAAACCTGAAAAATGGTGCTTAGAGATGGATTTGATTCTCCCAATTCCGGATACTTGTGAAAAACCAGAGAGAGGTTATTGTTCTTCGGCCTGTCACAAAGAAAACTCTCTCTCTGTTTCTCAAAAATACTTCTGGCTTTCCCGGAATCGTCCTTGGAAGACAGGTGGTCAAATGGGGAAAAAAACGTTTTGATTTTTGGGAAAAGCGGTTTTGGAGGGGGATAGTGGTATCACGGACCCCCCTTGGGGTGGTAAGTGGTATTTAGGGGGGGGTTCCGGTAATACCTGGTGGGGACAAGTGTCCAGGACAAAAACCACTTTCCCAGACCCCCCTCCTCATTAAAGTTAGGATGGACAAGGGGGTCCGGAAAAGATTGTGGACGTTGATTTATTTTTTAGGGATATCTGCATAAGGTGCATTTTTTGTTTTTATTTGTTTTCTTTTAATAAATTTGTTTTATTCACTTTGGTTTTTTTATTTTTGTTTAATATTTTTTTGCTTTGTTATGTTTTACATGTTTTTATTTTTGTTTTTTGTTTTATGTATTTTATATATGTTTTAATTATTTAGTTTGTTTTTATTTGTATTTTATTTTTGTTTTACGTTTGTTTTATTTTATTTTTTTATTATTTTCTAATTTTTAATTAATTTTCAATTCTAACATAATTGCTAACTTAAACAAACTAACCTAGTCACTAATTATTTAATTAATTATTGTTAATTAGTTTCATGCCTAGGTTTCAATTAATTATTAATTAATTACTAATTAATTTATTATTAGCAAGCCTAACCTAGTTTTATTAATCTAACTACACCAATTTAAATAAATTAACATTATTATGCTAATTAGTGTTAAAAAATGCCGCTAACCATTTATTATTAACCCGATTTTTTTTATCCTAAGTTTGTTTATTCATGTAGGGATGAAAGTGGTGGAGGGGTGAAAAAATGGAGGGTGAGGGCATGAAGGGTGCAACAGGGTGATGAAGGATCAGGTGAAATGGATGGAGGAAGAAGTGAAATAAACTGAGCCGAGAAAGACATATGTCTTTGTTACGAGAGAAATGCCAAATAGATAGTTGAAGAATCAAGTCACCTATGATTATAGGACCCCAACATAGGCTCCACCTGGGGATGGAAGATCTTTTGAGAGGTGACAAGAACCATAGAAATCTGAACACGTAGACCAGTGCCTTATCCATTGGGCCATGGAGTCACTGCAACTACAATCTTTGAATTGACTCAAATTAAACTGAACACTGAACTATACACTATCAGTTGCAAACTCTAGTGGAAACCACATAGTGCTGAAAAAGATGCTCAAATGATGGAGTTTATTGAAACTACTACCTACCCTACACTGCTTGATAATTTTGTTTTTCTAAATGATACAATAATGGCAGTGCAACCATTGAAGCAACTTCTCTAATAACTCTTCTCTTTCATTTTTTTTAACCAGTATCATAAATAGAACTTGGATGGGAAACATAGATTGATTTCCAACCCGATCTTCACAACACAAATCCTTGGGACTGTGGACAATCAAAGAAACTTTAGGTATCAATGGGCATTCTGAAAAGAATAGCTCCTCCATATAGACAGGTATAGGACCATGATAAACATGACCTATAGCTTGATATTCAAATTTATCAATTATAAGACCATGACCTGATAATACATATATGCCATCTGTATCATTATGCAAATTCTGATTTGGTTTTAGATTCTCTAATGAACTTTGAGAAGAAGTTGTTGAATCAAACCATGAAAATGACTATCTAACCATGTCTATATCGTAAATGATTTCAAGTCCATAATTGGCACATGAAACCTGATCTTGACAACATAGGTCATCCGACAAATCAACTTTTGGATCCTAAAGAGACTGACATGACTACTGCATTGATTCAAATGAAATTTCTTGACTTTGTATGTATTTGTCCTTCAGCATCTGCTCAAGAGTCTCCTTCAAAATTTGAAATGAATTAAAGACTAATGGTATAGAGTTATATTCCACTAATTCAAATTTTGTTTCGGGCTTTGAACTTTCATCTAGGATTTGAAATTCAAGGGAACTTAGTGGCTTTAATATTGGATCTAAAAAAACTTCCATGTCATCAATGACATCCTTAACTGATTCATTAGAAGATTCTACATCTTCACTATTTAGAACTTGTTTATAATTTTCTCTCGAAAATTGAAATGAAGAGAAACATAAGGGTAAATTATTTCCACTTACTCTCAAATTTTACACATTTTTCTCATTGCTGTCATAATTGCTATGTACAGGTTGACTCATGTTTGAATTGCAATTGATCTTCTTCCTCCCAAAAATATGTTGGTGATTGCTTTGGAAAATCCATCTTGATGTAATCCTCATCGTATTTATCGTTCTTGGGTAGATCATCCATGAATGAAATGTCATAAAACATACACATCATATCAATTGATGGCTCTTCTACAAGCTAAGTTGGAGTTTCATCTTTGACTATGTTGTGAATTGAATACATGAAATAATCATTTGGTGGTTTAGAATACCGAGGCTTAGCTACAAAATGCTTGGGGACATTGATCCTTGTATTTTCTGGAACTAATGGAACATGAGGTATTTGAACAACAAGTTCCTCTTTCCTGCTAATCTTATGCATCAGTTCGTTGACTGTGTTTGTCAAAATATCTAGTTTTATCTCTGAATATATCAAATACTCTTTTTCTATTTTATCCTTCTTCATTTATTTTAACTTTTTATTTCTGTTCAGTAGGTTAGCTTCCACATCAACTGCAATATTTTTCATTTTTTCAAGGATTGCAATGTCCCTTTCTCTCAATTGGAATTCCATCTCTAGATCAAAGGCATCTGGGTAGTGCAGGAGAGATAATCGTGGGGTGCCCTTATATCAGCAGGCATTGAATGATACACCTTATTGAACCAGGCTAAAAAATGTTGTACTGTATCCCCCGACTGTCTTTTCAAGTGGTCATACTCTTCTAGTATGAAAAAAACATTTTCCATGATCACCCATCTATCTAGGAAAACTTGCATAAATTGATAAAAATTGCTAATGCTTGCAGCTGGAAGATTCTTAAACCATTTTTTAACTTTACCTTGCAAAGATAGGGAAAACATCCTGATATAGACATCATATTCTTCCACCTCAAACAGATCAAGAAAAAACTCAATACTTTGAATGTGTTTTTCAGCAATGATCTTCACATTTTCTCCATCAAACCTGGGCATAATATTGTTATAATTTGCAGGGAAGTCATGGAGAATAGGAGGTAAAACCAGAGGCTTGTATCTGTCTGGGAATTTTACAGGCATAGAAGGTAAAACAAGGGGCTTATAACTATCCATAATTTTAACAAGAATAGGATATAAAGCACGAGGCTTGTGTCTAACTGGGATTTCTACATGTATTGGAGTGTGTACCAGAGCTAGAGGGATGGGCTGAATCCTTTGAGGATCTTCAGGTTGAAACTGATCACTATGAATTTCAGTAATATACTCTTGAGAAGGATCATGATAACAGAGAAAATAATTATAGATAAAGCCAAAAATGTCTTGAATACAATTTGAGCTTGAATACATGATCTTTCCAAATTGCTTTGTCATGTTTTAGGTTATTCCTAAAGTGGAGTCTTGGAAGATTATTAGAGTTGATTGGAGTCACCAAGTGGATGATTCATCCTTCTTGTGTCTGATCACTATCTACCATCATTAACCAGATCTGGAACTTGATACACTTTTCTGAGGAATAGTCCCCAGTATGGTCGCCAATATGTTAGCACTATGTAATTTTCCCAAGGCTATGGAGGATATCACAGAGGTAACATAAAACCAATGTGATTCATGGATCTATCCCTCCAAGACTCATAGAGGTCTCTCTCTGTCTGATCTAGCTTTTTTTATGATAGATTTTAGGCTAGTTATGATAGTACAGGGCTTGTTTTGATTGATTGATGGTTTGTTGGATGTTGGCTTTAGGTTTGGGCTTCAAAGATCAGACTTGCAACTTGGTATAATGGGGCAATATAGGGACATAATTTAGCACTTTGGGTTTGTCATTATGTATATTGGACATATAGAAGGTTTCAAAACGAGCATGGTCTCATGAATTCGTTTATATCAGAAGAAAAAGAACATAAATGTGAAGCTTCTCCAAAACATAACATTTAAGTAATGAATTTTGTTTATGACCTAAGAAATCAATCACATGAAACGTGGAAATGTAATAGAAAGGCACAATACATTCAAACATATGATCACAAAAGAAAAAACATTGCTAAAGCACATATCACAGAAATCCCAAAATAGTAGCTGCAAATTTTGTTTATTAGTTCCAGCCAAGTTTTCTTATACAATAGTGTTCTCAAAGTTCATTTCCACAACATCCAATCTCCCTTAACACATTTAAAGTTCAATAATTTATAGAAACGACTCTCCCTTAGGCTTAGGAGGTCGAAATCAACAACCTGGCCAAAGATAGACACAAATCCATGAAAATTTTGAACTGTCTGCTATGAAAGGTGGGTCGAACTACTGAAAATAGGGGTCAAATAAGACTCTTGTATCTCCAAAGATATGAAAGATGTAAAAAAACTGGAAGAGGTTATTGTATATGAGCCTGTTCTGCACAAAAACCTCTTTCATGATTTCTAAATTGATCTCCATATCTCCAACACAGCCACCGCAAAAAACATGACAAGATGAGGAAAACTGGAAACCTGAAAATGGTTCTCAGATATGGCTTTGATTCTCCCAATTCCTGATACCCGTACACAACCTGAGAGAGGTTATTGTTCTTCAGTCTGTTACGAAGAAAAAATTCTCTCTGTTTCTTAAACATCCTTCGAATTTTCCCCGAATTTTCCTTGGAAGAGAGGAACTCAAACAGGGAAAAAAAATGGTTTTGATTTTTGGGGAAAGCGGTTTTGGATGGGGATAGTGGTATCCCGAACCCCCCTTGGGGTGGTAAGTGGTATT
>SNQJ01S0012482.1:272499-282720 GCA_010110895.2 Picea sitchensis
GAGGTCCAGTAAGACCTGGTGGTGACAAGTGTCCAGGACAAAAAAACACTTTCCCAGACCCTCGCCCCCCCCGTTAAACTTACGATGGACGGGGGGGGTCCGGAAAAGATTGCAGACACTGATTTATTTTTTGGAGATATGTGCATAAGGTGCACTTTGTTTTTTATTTGTTTTGTTTTAATAAATTTGTTTTATTCTCTTTTGTTTTTTATTTTTGTTTAATATTGTTTTTCTTTATTATGTTTTACGTGTTTTTGTTTTTGTTTTTTGTTTTATGTATTTTATATATGTTTTAATTATTTAGTTTGTTTTTATTTGTATTTTATTTATGTTTTACATTTCTTTTATTTTATTGTATTTGTTTTTTAATTCTTTTATTTTTTTATTTTTTTTCTAATTTATAATTAATGTTTAATTCTAAACTAATTGCTAACTTAAACAAACTAACCTAATCACTAATTATTTAATTAATTATTGTTAATTAGTTTCAAGCCTAGATTTAAATTAATTAGTAATTAGTTTATTTTTTTTAATTTTTTTTTTGACAAAAACGGTTAGAGGAGCTTTGTATTAATAACAGTGGACATGCCACCGGGGTTCGATACATCGATAGAAATTTGCTTGTAAACTTGAAAACATAAACCTAAATATCCTAACTCAGTACTAGTTCGCTAATACAAAGACTGTTTCAACGAGCCTGAACGGCTTCGCATCATTACATCACTTCTAGGTTGGAAGTTTTTTTTCCTCTTTGACACTATTTGCCATTCATTGCTCTGGTAAATGGAATGGCTTTCCGATGGGCCTAAAGCGTCTTCCTTATCAGCTAATTCTGCCCAGCTTGAGGCCAGGGGATCTTGCTGGGAGGGCGACTTGGGAGAGTCTTCTGCTTCCCCCTTAGTAGGGGGTTTGATTTCGTCTTCAACTTCTGCCTCTTCTACCTCTTCAAGGGTCTTACTTTCAGGGCGTGGTGCCGTTGGTACCCYCGTCCACCAGGTGGGCTTGGAYGACCTTTTTTTCCYGGGCAGTTTCCCACAGTGACGGGCTAAATGCCCCGTTTCGAAACARTTCYTGCACCTGAAGCTTAGGTTCTCATAATCGAGYTTTTGGGTCCTTGAGTAGTCCTTGCCTTGAAGAATAATTTCAGCTGGGAAACCTTTGGAGAAATCCATTTCCACACAGATTCGGGCGAAGGTGGAGCGGGCTGGCTTGGAGTCCGGACTTCTGCAGAGGAATTTGCCGAGGCCGTTGCCAATCGAATGGAGAGATTCATCCCCCCAGAAATGCAAGGTCAAGTACGGGAGTCTCACCCAGACTGGGGCTGAAGAGATACAATCCATGGAGGGGTCGAAGGCAGGGGTCCAGTGTTGCATGGACAGGCCTGCTCTGCCCCAGAACCATGGTCCGGAGTTAAACACTTTGTCTCTGTCACTTGTAGAATCAAAAACTACCACAAAAAACCCTTTTGCACAAGGGCAGGGGATGACTTCTCCGTCTAAGAATGGGTACCATTCGGAAGAGAACCAGGAGATTAAATATGGAAGAGAGGGCCAAAACCCATTGAATCTGCAAACTAGAGCATGCCTGCTATAATGGCGAGCATGAGTGATGGCTTCTTGCGGCATTGGAATGGAGACTGCCGGAGCTTCAAGAACTACTGCATGCAGGCCAGAGGGGTGACCTTGAAGAGTTGCAACCTTCGGAACCGCTGCAAGCAGACCGGAGAGGGACCCTTGACGCGAAGCCACCTCTTTGAAGGAGAGGGTCGGCACCAGAGGGGGAAAGACTGAGGCCCCTGCCGACAGAGCTCCCGTAGATGCACCTGCAAGAGAACTCGACCCACCAGATGAAATCGCGGCCGTGGAAGGGAGGCGCGCAGCCTTTGCTACGCCCTTACCAGGAGAGCCACCGTTTTTTGGAGACGAGGGGCCCACAGACTGCATCTTCTGTGAAGGAGGGCGGCCGAGGCCTGCAGCCAATGCCGTGGCCTTACCTGGAGTGCCACCGAGCGATGGAGATGAGGGGGCCGCCATTGGAATGCAGCTGCAGCGCAGGAGAGCAGAAGATGCCGGGTCGACGGCCTTCGGGAGAGCCAGGAGCACGGGAGCTCTGCGTTAGGTTTTTTTTCCAGAGTAATTAGTTTATTATTAGCAAACCTAACCTTGTTTTATTAATCTAAATACACTAATTTAATTAAATTAACATTATTATGCTAAATAGTGTTAAAAAATGCCACTAACCATTTATTATTAACCTAATGGTTTTTATCCTAATCTTGTTTATTCATGTAGGGACGAAAATGGTGGAGGGATGAAAAAATGGAGGATGAGGGAATGAAGGGTGCAACAGGGTGATGAAGGATTGGGAGAAATGGATGGAGGGAGAAGTGAAATCAACTGAGCCCAGCAAGCCAGATGTCTTCGTTACGAGAGAAATGACAAATAGAAAGTTAAAGAATCAATTCACCTATGATTATAGGACCCTAACAAAAGGGATAGTATAAGCAGTAGAAGTAACAGGTATGTGTGGTGACATAGGTTGGTTTGGAATCATACCTAGTTTATTGAAAATATCATGTCCTGAGGCAATCCTCCATAAAGAACGAACTGGGACTGGACTGGGATTAAAAATTCTAGAAGTTTGAACTGGGGTTCTAAATGATTCACTATGAAATGGTGGTTCATCCACACCGAGCTCTATGAAAGGTCTCTAAGGTATTCTAGTATAGTCTTCAACAATAACGTCTCCCAAAGAGTTTATTCTGAGTAAAACATGGTCTTGAATAACATTCAATAATGGAATTACAGGGAGTGATGATTCAAACAATGGAGTATAACTCTCGATCTTAGAGGATACGTCGTTATTGACTGCTCCTTTAGAAGAAGGACCCTCTGTTGAATTAGGAATCAAGGGGACATATTCTTTCGATTATTTTGGAGGAAATACTTGCATCCTATGTGAACGGTGAGGGCCAATGTTGGCCACACCCAATAAAGAGTAAAAAAAAATATGACCAACTAAATAAAACAAATAGCACTTCAGTAATAAAATCTAGATATCAAGCACACAAACAAACCTTCTTATTTAGAAATCACTAGTTGGTGATGAAATCCAACATCATGAGATCAAGACAAGAAGGGGTTGTGATAAAGTGGCTGGAAAAGTTATGTTGATGGCCTGCTTAACAGACTTATGCCCTGGTGCAATATCACACACATAATTGTGGGTATACCCTCCAAGGAGCTCGAGTGATTTTAGCCAACATCGATTCCAAGTACCGTGAAGACTTGCCCCTCCACAATCACCTCATGTAAAGACCCTAAGTATGTAGGCTACTAAGGTTAACAATTATGACAACGATTCCTAGGGAAGCAATTAACAGTCCGATATACACACAAGGGCAAGGTATCTAAGACCAAAATCACCTCGATAAGGTCCCCACAATATTTTCTTCTCAAGTTACACCCAATAATACACGCATTCACTACACGATGACCAACAAAGCAGGGTGAGTAACTTTGTTGGCCTTAATGCAACCTTGTGATTGACCCTTGTGTTAGAAGGGCTTCCCACAACAAAATGTAGCAAGTGGATTTAACTCTCCCTATCACAAGATGCTATTGTTTATTTTGATGCTTTGGAGAGTATTCCTCACAAACTATTCCAAAGTGCTATCCCTAAATAATGTTGGTGTACAAGAGTTCTAGAAAATAAAAGTTACTACATAAATTTTAAAATTACGCTTCATTTTAATGGTTGTTATTTAACTCAAAAAGGAAGCGGAGATGAAAATCATGAAGTGTTTGAAATTGACTCAAAAATATGCAAAGAGAGATGAAATGCAATCTTTTTGTTCGATGAACTCTAATTACATAAGAGAGAAGGTTTTGTTTTTCCATAATACAACAAGTTGCAAAATACAGTTCCTTTAAACTTTGAACAATCTTGATTCCAAATAATCAAAGCTATCAAATTTTCCAATTTTTTATTTTAAACAAAATCTAGAATGAAAAAGGTTTGTTGTAAACACTATGAAATAGAAGAATAATTTCAATTCTTTTTATTTTCAGTAAAAACAAAGATCTAAATCAAGGAAAAAAAAAAAGTTGTTCAAGAAAATGAATGCACTCACAACGCAATTCCCCAAACTTAATTCATGATATGACCAAATGTATAAAATCAAGAAAAAGTATTTGTTTAATGAAATCAAAAATCGTTTTCTAATCAACAACAATCAAAAACTCAAAAAAAATCATTAACAACTTAATTGACAAGAACTCGGGGATGAAACCCATAGATTATACCCTTGAAGCAATAAGTGAAAGATAAAACTTTGAATATTATGAAAAAGACTCTCAAAACTTGAGAAATGATCAAGATCAGTTAAAAATTGCAAACCAAGCCGTGAATAATCATTCAACAGGACCACAAATTCACGCCAAGAAATGATAAAAAAATTGGGTAAAAAGAAAGATTTTCTATCACTCAAAAAATTTCTTCATGAATCATCACAGGCAGCATAAGGAAACAATGCAACGATCAAGGATCGTCGTAGGCAACGGAAAGACACATTGTGATGTCATCACACTAGTTTTCACAGCAGGGTGTGACGATGACTGAAAATTGATAAAAAAATGAAAAAATGATAGTATTTTTCAATGAACTTTCAGGACCTGAGAGCCAACATGGATCACTCAATGACTCAGAGAATGAAAAATCAACAAAATCAAGCAAGCCAAAAGAAAAAAGGAAACAAATAGCAAAAGAGTACGATCCCCAATATGGTCATCAATTTTGTTACTAGACAAATCAATATGTGCGGACACAAACTAATTTCCCTAACGTCAACAAGAAATTAGAACAAAACATAGAAAAATACAAGCTTCTCCTTAGATTTCATTGTAATGTAAACTAGTTCAATGAGGGATAAATGGCATATCGTTTAAATGTCGTTTGATCCTTGCTAGTGTTGTCCTTGCTCTATATTTAAGTTCATAGGATGTTGAACCTATTAAGAAGCACAAAACAACAAAGAGAGAGAGAGAAATATATATATTCTAAAGAAACCTATCCATAAGATCAAGGAGTTATGCAATAAAAATGGAGACACTTTTATAGGGAAGAAATGTATTACTACATTATATTGATGAAAGTGGAGAATACAACCTATTCCTTGATGTTGCAAGGTCCCTTCCAATGGCTCTTTGCCTCAACACACACACCTTTGCTCCAATTCTTTTGATGAAGAATATTCACAACCTGACTTGGAAAGATAAAGCAAAGTTATCACAAGCACAATCTACAACAAAATTCTTCATGCATAAGCCAACCTAGCCTTTCTCATGAGAGATCCCTTCTTATATAGAGTGAAGGGAAAGGGATGAAGGTATTAGGATGATCCCACTAAATCAAAGAAGCAACTAAGATCCAAATCGGTCGGAGGCCACTTCATTCTTTCGAAGATTCCATTCTAGAACCTTCGAGAAATTATTTGTTTCCCTTCATTTAAGCATCACCGCACCCTAAACATGAGAAAATTGCGGCGATGTCACATTCCACTGTGGTGCATCATGCAACAGTCTAGCATCGTTGCACCCTTAACACTGAAAAGGTGTGACAATCTCTCTTGATAGGGTTTTTCAATAAGGAAACAATAATTTCACCTCTCAGGGAAAGTCTTATTTCTTCAATAGCCTTCAGGAAATAGGAAAATGATATTTCTTATAATTGGGGATACACATATTATCAATGGTCAAAAGGGTGACAAAAATAATTTGTAACGGGTAATGATAAGTTTTTGTCTAGGAAAGAAATGAGTCAATTACCCTTTCTTTTCTTTTCTGTAAGATTTTCTTGGGATCAGACACAGATGCTATAGGTTCTGGATCATGGTTTCTTTTAGTGTAGATATTTTTGGGAGCCAATATTTCTTATTAGAGTTAATTTATTTCTACTAATATTATAAAATGAAGTCGCCAGGGTAAAAAAAATATTCATCCAATAAAAAATGTTTGATTTCCTTGTTACCCTCAGGAATCAAATATGAAGCTTTAGTCGTTCTCTCCCAGGGAAAAGTTTCAATTATTTCCCAAGATGTTAGCACTGAGTAAATTGTTAGCACTGATTAAATTGTTGGTATGAAGAAAAAATCTACAAAGGTAACCTACAAACCAACTTTAATACTGGAAGCTAGCCCTTCCAATCTAGAGAGGGCTCTCTCTGAGACTTGACTTCTGATATATAGATTGTTTTTGAACTGATGGCTAGGCTTAGATGATTGAAGTAGTTTTTTCAAGGTTTGTTGGAAAGGATGTATAGTATCTCTTAGGCTATGAATTCAACCCCTGGAAAAAAAAGAAAACAATGACTGGTAGGTGGAAATTCCCAGAGGAACAAAGGATAAATAAGGTGATGAACTTTCAGTTTTTAGTTTGATTATGTAGGGTGAAAGAGGAACATAAACACATAACATAATCATATCACCATGAAATATGAATCCTGACCTATTTGAGAAGATAAACATAGTTTAAATCACAGTCTAGAGCACCATTAAATGAATTCTAGACCCTTAATTATCTAATTTAAATAGAAGGAAAGTGAAAATGAAAGTAAGGACACAAGAAGTAAATACAAAGCTAAGAGTACAATCTTCACATCACCACCATTAGAATCTTTTTCATAAAAAAGTTCAGGACTTCTACATTTTTATTTCTTCTAGATTTAGAAAAATTACAATGAAGATCAAAATGTCTATACTTTTTCCAATTCACCCTTCTTTACATCAAAATGATCAAATATATAGAATCCTATTTCCACACTAGGCTACTAGGAGTCGAACTATTGTTGACTACAATGGTGCATCTAGTTACAATGAAAGAGAACAACTCCTAAACAACTTTGCTAAAAATAGTAAATTTGTTTGACCATCTTAAATGTAAAAACAAAGAATATATTACACTATCATAGATTTGAGAAAATTTAGAATATGTTGTTGTTGATGAGTCATCAGGTGCATCTGGAAAGCATCTCGAGTCATCCTATGCATTTTTGTACAATTATACCACCTTTGCGTAGCAAACCAAAAATATTGTTGCGCTAACGCTACCTACAACATTTGTGTAGAAACTTTGCGTAGAAGACTCCATTTTTTGTAATTCGTGTAGATCCAGGTGGAAGCAAGTGATTGGGGGACTTGTGTTTGCTTCAAGACTCATATGATAATCATCTCCCACTTTTCTTGCTAATCATGTCTTCCTACAACATTTGCATAGTGAGGACTCGCTACGCAAGTGTTGTGTATGTGTTGGTTTAACCTACTTTATATACTCTGATATTACCTTACTGTCATAAGTTGACCCAGGTTCAGATTTAACAAGCTTCCAAAAAAATCCCTCTAAACCTATTGGCCCTCCCGGTAAATGAGAAGGAAGTGTAGTACACAAGGTGCACTATGCAGTCTCACCCAAGATAGTTATATGGGTGGTTGTAATACTCAGACGCTTGCATCCTGGGAATAAGTGGTGATATATGGTTGTACTTTGTGATCATCAATTATTTAGTCTAACATATTAATTAATCAGTCACTCTTACTCATGCATCTGGAATATCAGATCTAACTAGTTCCTTCATTCATTCATCTATAATTTAATCATTAACAACAGTGGAGATGCATAACATTCAGTCACATAACACAATTTTTACCATAGTTCACCCCCTCCTCGGATACATCCACAAATATTTGGATCTCAATATATTTTATTATTTATTAGCAATATATCGTGCCACATGCATTTACAGTCTTGGATCTTACAATACCAACAAGCTTCTTGATCCCGGTGAGGTTGGCTAGATTGCACCAGGCTCCTCAGCCTGTGATCTAACCCTCGGGATCGACTTTCTCGACTCTTCTCTAGCTCACTAGCTTACAAAATTTTATCATTCTATCCTTTCTCACTCTCCTCACTGTCTCTCCCATCGGTCCCTTTTTTAGACCTCCTAGGTACTACTTATACATATTCTTGGCTTATCACCCATTATAATATATTGCAAAAACCCTAACCCTAATGTAGTTAGGTCTCCCTTGCATGTGCGCCTTGCATGCTTCCCTTGAACGTGTTGTTTTTCCTTCCAGCTGTCGTTTCTTACACTTTGTACATTTCTCTCCAAAAATGGTCTTTTCCCCAAAATGGGCCTACGCCCAATAGGCCCCCAACACTGACATTGTGGCTCGTCTTGAGTCACTATCTAACTCTCATGTCTGCCACTGCTTGTGACAATGCTTCATACATGTATATTATTTGTTGGCACTGCTCCTGAGCCTAGATGCTCTTTGTTGTCGTGGCTTCGACCACCTGCACAATGACTGGTAGTCTTAAGATCTCACCCCCCTCCAAGCCTATCTATTCAAGGCATGCTCTCCCTGCATCAATTTCCACGAGCAATTGTTCTGCCTTTTCCTGTAAGGGCTCCAACTATGACTGTCATGCGATTTTTTGTTCCTGTACCGCCTTTTCTTCTGCTTGAAGGTTCTTCATTTATGTGGTTGTCTTAATCTTCTATGGCAGGGAAATTTTCCTCTATCGTTTCTTAACATCTGTCATCATTGCATGCAATTTATCTTCCTTTCCTTGCAGCTCTTGTAGGCTCCCATATTCTAATAGCTAGGTCCAAATATGGTTTATTTTATCTATCATTTGTTCCACCCTATGTATATTTTGTGCGATGTTTTTTGCATATGTTTTCGCGTCTTTCTCTCTCTACGCTCAGATAGTTGGCTTATCTAAAATTTGAGAAGACTTGAAAAACTTGAATAATTATTGCAAGTGAAATGTTATGTGTTTAAAGCAACATGATCAATTTGCAACACATAAATTAAGGATTACTTATGAAAAATACACATAGACAGTAGCATAAACATTGAACATAAACACATGTGCACAGCAATTGATAAAGGAGTTCACCCCTCTTATGGGCTACATCTCCTGGTCCAGCTTCCAATGGATCATTATTATTAATTTCTCAAAAAGTGCTCAAACACATGTCTTACAATGCTCAAATTGACAAACCGACTACTTCAATGGCTTCCCAGCATCCCAAAACCCCTGTCTGGGCTCTTTCGGCACCTCAATCGATCGAAAAATGAAGAAGTTAGGCCTCTTGGAAGTTCCCCTCTTCAATCTTCCTGTCTCTGGTTCTACAATTCGCACCCTCCTTGATTGAACCTAGCTCACACGCTCTTTTAAGCGTAAAAACCTAGCACCGGGTGCAACCGTGCCAATGGTGCAAACCGTAGTACGGTTAAGGCGCCTCCAGCCCCTAACCGCCTCAGCACTTGGGCATATGGCCACGTGACCTCACGCGTTGGAAAATGGTGGTTAGTTTCGTTGTAACAGGCATAACCTCCCGCGCTCCTGGGCGTATGCAAATCCGTGGTCATAATTTTTAAAACCCCGCGCAAATATTATAACCGTGCACATAATATAATGTTATAACCCGTGGGTTATAATGTTAAAACCCCATGCAAATACTCGGTCTATACACCATGGTTATATGCTATTACAAATGACCACGGGCCGGGGCTAAGCCCCGGCTTGACCCCCCGCCCACATTACAAATTTACAAATTCAAATGTATTTAATCACATACATATAATAAGAACCAATGTATGGCCCAATGGTCAGGCAGTCGGGTGAAGGCGTTGACTGTGGGGATGTCCGGGGGTCGAACCCCATGGCCTCCAATATATTTTTCATACCATAACTGACCAATATAAAGGTGCCACGTGGCAACCCTTTATTGGGCCATGCGGCATCAAACCACCAATCATAAAACGACACGTGTCATCACATCATTTGCCCCTAAAAAGCAACCAGATCCTTCCATGTCATCAGATGCCACATCATTGTACAGATGGTACGGCCTTGCCACGTCACCGTACGTACTGTATGGATAGGTACAGTCAGCATCCAAAATTTTTGCCTGTTTGGCTTGGCGGACAGATCGCGATATCTCCTCCATACAGACTCCGTTTGAGAAAGTAAATATACCGCCGGAATCAGGAAGACGAGACGGACGCAATGGCACTATTTTTGTCGCATTCTGAGCACTTTGAAAATTGAGCAAAATTTGATTCCCTGATCACACCTCCCCATTGGGAAGCTTTTGGACCTCCAAAAGACTATCTCAGTCTATGTGAAGATGAGGGTATAGTTCCCTCACCCT
>SNQJ01S0012482.1:293606-311540 GCA_010110895.2 Picea sitchensis
ACATCCGCCTAATTCTCTTTTATTGAAAGGTCTTATTAATATTGACCTTTATTACATCCGAATACATTAATCTACCCATGTGCGGGTTAGGACCTTAACACAGATCTTGCACAATATTTATTTTTGTAGGTTGAGGAAGAGTAAATAGGAATACAGTTTGATACCATCAAGTGGTATTAGGAGATGAAGACAAGGTGTTGATGCTCTATGCGTAGATATCTGTTTTCATGTAGGTAGCATGCATTTGACATCCAGGTGGGATGAAACCACGGAGGAGTAAAAAGGCTATTGAAGGCCAAAGGAGTGGTCAAGACAAGGACTTCCACCAGAGAAGCAAGGTTGTGATAGACAAAGAGCTCAGTGAGATAAGAGCACATATGGAGAAGCTTGCATTTAAAATGTAGTAGGATGCTAAAGTGCATAGGGTGTATGAGTGGCCCATGAAGAAGAAGGTGAAGTGGCCCATGAAGAAGAAGGTGAAGTGGCCCATGAAGAAATTGTTGGCTAGAGGACATCAAAAGATGTTGAGAATGTTGTTGAGGTATGTTGAAAGCCTCAGAGGTGAAGAGGAGATAGTTCACATCCGTGAACCAGAAATAGGAAGACATCTCAGTGATGATGAGGATAGGAGGTCAATGGTTGATCTCAAAGACTTCCAGATGATAAGTGAAGAAATTTCAAATTGCCAGGTAGGAAATGAGATGGGATCATTGGAGGATCTCATAGACTGCTAGGAGGGCAGGGCGGAAATCCTAGATTTCCAGGTGGGAAAGGGAGAGGAGATGAGACTGTCTGATAGTCTCATGATCTCAGAGGTGAGTTCATATGAGAAAGGAAGGTTGACAAAGGAGGAAGATCAGAGGATAATTTTGATCATTGGGGGAATTCGGATATTCATACCAAGAAGCCCAGTTGAGTCCAGAACAAATGTTGCAGATACAACAATGGGAGAAGTACATCCAACAGAGACTGTCAAAGAGGAGGAGAAGGAGCAGATACTCATATCTGCCCATCAGAACAAGAGCATGCAGATAATGTGCTCACTCCATGGGAGAAGGAGTTAGATATGTTGGAGGATTGGTTGAAAAATCTAGAATCGGTAGATGAGTGCCATGCACAGACAATCATGCAGATTGTGGAAGAAGAGCATTCGACAGAATTGCTCAGAAATTTCATCTAGGAAGATGAATAGGATATGACTGCAACATTGAAGCTTGCAACAGAAGATGAATCATAATTCCAGTTCGATATGAACCAATAGGAGAACTAGCAGAAGCCAACCTGTTAGAGGAAGAAGTTGAGCAATAGCTCAGTGATGAGACTGCAGAACTGAAGTCTACAACAGGGTGGCAAGCTAAGGCCACAAGAAATGGAGATGAAAATAGCAAGGGGGGTCGAGTTGATCCACCCATTACAAAGAAGAAAGTGCAGGAGAGAATACTTCCAGAGAGACAACCATTGGAGAAGTTGGAGGAGGTGATTGAGAAGATAAGAAGGTTGATATTGAGGTCAACAACAGAAACTGCTAGTGAGGAGAAGATGAGCAAAAAAAAGTCTGCAATAGATGTAGGGAAGCAGCAACAACAACAAAGCAGTGGAGGAGATGGACAGCTCCAAAGAACAGTTTGGGATCTAGAAGGATTTCAGGGGAGATGGGAGGCTCATGAGCAGGAGCTCATGAATTTTTGGCAGCAGTGGAGTATGATGCAGGAGCATTTCCTCAAGTTAGCAACGTGCCATCTAGACAACACATTCAACATGCATCCAAAGAAGGGAGAGGCGCTAGCCCTCTCATTTTAAAATTCAAATTATAATTAAATGTTTGTAAGGCTGGAAGAGCCAAATAGATACCTTTGCATAGATATGAGATAGATTCACCTTTAAGGGTTGACAGGCCGAAGATCTAGATCTTATTTGGACTAGACAACCATTGAATGTAATTCAATGTAAATTAATGAGAGTAGGTAGCTTGGAGGGAAGAGCTCAAGGAGCCCCTTTTGTAGAAACGATCTTTGTATCTAGATTCATTAAGAGATATTAGAGATAGATATTAGAGTAGGAAATATCAAAGACTCTGTAGAAGTATGAGCTTTTGTAAACACTTGTAAACAAGCATTTTGAGAATAATACAAAGAGTTGTTTTTCCTGCATGAGAATCTTTATGTCTTTATGCGTATTTGAATTTATGTCTTTTATGTGTTTAGATGCATATGTTGTAGATGTATGTTAGATTCCATTTGCAGGGATAGACAGATTTTCTCATCTATTTAGGAGTTGTTGATTTCAGTCTGGGTTCTTTATGGCTTCATGTAAGGGGTTGCATGACAGAGTGTTGAGGACTCTGTAAGTCACTACAAGAGTGCACATCTGAGTTCTATGGAATTAAGGAAATAAAATTCCAAGAGGGTGAAACAAAGAAATCATTGACTCAGGAAGAAGCCTCAGAGTTGTTGAATACTCTGGAGGTGAAGACTGTGAAGAGGAAGGCACAGAGAAACAAAATTACTGAAGATTATGTAAGAGCTCTTCTAGGAGGCCATCGAGCAAGTAGAGAGAGTGCACAAGAATAAATCTGTTTCGAGTTCAGAGATAAAGGAAGTGTTGGAGAAGACACTTACAAAGTTTTTGAACACTCTATAGGATCAACAAGTTGTTCTTGAGAAGAAGTTGCCAAGAGGGAACTTGGACCCCTTCGAGGAGCGAAAGCGTGAGAGACCTTTGAGTTTTGAGCAGTTGAAGCTCAAGGAGATAGAGTTGTTGAACACTTTGGAGGAATGCTTATGCAAGGAGTGCACCAGGCCAACACTCAAATGAAGTGTTGAAAGATATTCAGTTGAAGGCCTGTCAAGCACAAAGAGTGTGCAAAGAAGCGAATTGTTTCAAGTTCGTAATCTCATGAGGAATAGTACATTTGTGTACAAAATACCAACATAAAAGAATAGTAGGCCGAGACTCTTCGAATTCCAAGCCTCAGAAAAATATTAGGAGGGATAGACGATCCAGAATGCAGATGAGACCCAGGGTCATAGGGCTCGTAGAGGCCTTTGAAGCATTGAAATATTTCAAGTCTGGGAAGAAAGGTGCCAAAGCTCAGGAGGAGGAGCACAACTATCGTTGGATCAAGGAGAGGGAATATATAGATCGTTGGAACCCATGTCCAGACAACGAGAAGCGAGCACAGGAGGAACCGATCTCTGTTGTCAAATATGAAAGCACATGGACCAACTATCGTTGGATCTGGAGGAGGAGCATGAGGTTTAGTCCATTTGAGTGCACAGGAGGAGATCCGATTTCATGATACACGAAGTCCTGACATCATCAGGACCTGCCATCAGAAAGGACACGTGGAAGAGATCCATGTATGTTGTAGATTTGAAAGGGGAAAAGCCATAACGATCCTAACCATCCATCACAAGGGACACATGGCAACCGATCAACATTTTGCTTACTCGTGACTTGGAGAAGTCAAAGGCCAAGTTTGCAAAAACTCGTGAAAAGATCACAGTCATTGATCAATGAGCGATCTGGACCGTTGATTTTCCAGGGATAATTTGGACATTTCAGGGATTGGGAGAATGAAGGTGAAAGTTCTTTCGACTTTGCGATATAAGAAATCGCAAAATTCCAATACGTGAAACCCCAATGCGATCTGAGTCGTCATATCGTGGAAGAATCAGGATCATCAAATTGGGAACTCTGAAATTTTGACATTCAGGAGTCGGGAGAGAAGAGGTGATTCGCATCGGGAATTCCTGATACGTGAAATCTCGACGCACTTGAGAGTTGAGCCCCGGTTCATGATGAATGGTCACATGGACGGAGGCCAAGGGACGAGCTAAGGAATGTTAATCTCTTTTCAGGATTTCAGGAGTTGGGGAGTTAGGGTTAGCTCACTCGTAAAATCTCGACATGTGACATCATGATGTGCCTTTTGTGTAGGATTGTGGTCATAGCCCGTGGTCGTGGGGAGGTAAGGCTTGGGCTTGGTTCTTATTCATGTAGGTAGAGTTTCATAAAGTACCTATGTATTTGTTTGTGGGATTTCAACAGGGAATCAAAGAGCTGCTAAAGCTCATGTAGATTTTAATGATCCTTAGACCGGGAGGTCAATAGACCCTTCCAAGGTAGAGGTAGGGGGTCTGCATTAGGTCTCCATATGGTTTACTTTTCGCTGCGCTATCTCTTTCCTCTACCCTTCCTAGCTGATGGCTTCCTTGAGTGCCATATTTTTGTCTCATGCTAGTTGTACATTCGTCGTGTGAGACCTTGCTCTGGATTGAATCTCCTGCGCGATGCTAACATGTAACTTATATATCTCTTTTGTTGGTATCTTGGGAATCACCAAGTCTAACGTTTCGATATCCTTCACAGGATTTTGCGTTGTTTCCTCATCAATGAACAACATATCTGGTGTTACGATAAAGTTAACACTTCCTTGTACTATGATTTGTATTTTTTCTCTGACAGGTGCTCTCATGCAGGAGCATCGCAAGCAGCCAGTCAAGAGAGCGTGAAGGTAGAAGACAGCTGGAAAGTACAACACACATTTTGCACGTTTTTGAAATGTTTGAAATTTAAAGAGAAAATATTAATGAGATAGATGGGGAGAAGTGTAATGACATTTATGTCAATATATTGTAAACAGATTGTGAGCATTTCTCCCATCTGTAGAAGATAGAGGCATTTATGTATAATTAATGAAAGTAGGTAGATTCGAATTAAAAGATTAGACAGTTTAGGAAGTAGGAGGGAAAACGGATATAGACACCCTCATCTTTGTATCATTGTATCATTAGAGATTTTATCATTAGCATAGCATAGAAGAAGAGAGAAGTAGCAGAGAATTGTAGAGAAGAACCCATGTACAAAAGCTTTTGAATTAATATATGAAGCTTTGAATCAGACTCATGGTGTTATGATGTTTTATGTGTGTATATGCTGAATGGTATCTTGATAGTTGTTTTATTCTCTCTGTTATGCATTTACTTTGATACTAAGTTAAATGTATGATTTCATATTGAATGTTTGAAGTCTGAGAGAGAAAGAGAATGAGTTTCAATTGTTTCTCTTCCTGAGAGAGAATTTCCTGCAAGGAGTGCAGTGAAACATCGGCAAGGAGTGCATTGACAAAGGTTCAGAGTTTAACTCTAAAATCTCAAGAGGGATACCAATGTTTTCATTCCAACAGAAGTGCAAGTGAAGCACAGGAGCCGTGCAAGGCATGCGCAGGCTAGCTGAGACCTTAGAATTTATTTAACTAAGGTGAGAGAAAGAGAGACTGCTGTTGCAGAAGGTGCATAGAGTCGAAGAACCAAATACTTGGAAGTATTTGAAATATTGCTGCAAGTAGTGCGAGCAGAGCCCCACTTGGAAGGCTTGAATTTGCAAGTGAAAGCTCAGGAAGGTCATCACCTTTGAAAGTACTCAAAGGAAGATGAAGATTGAATACATCGCGCAGAAGTTAAGTTCTAGTGGGAGAACATTTGTTCATTTCACAAAAGTTGTCAAGGAGGAAATGAACGGTCAAAATTCTCCATGGAGAAATAACAAAGTTGCGAGGACCGTAGGATCTAGTAGAGTTGCAAGGTGATTAGAGACCGGTGAAACCCATCACCTTAGGATCTAGGATCAACAGGAGCCATTGATCGTGCTTCGCATACATCACTGGATCATATTGCGAATTCAGGGTTCGTAAGTTTGGAGGCTAGATCAAATCCTTTGGTTGCATGAACTTGCGAGTAGTGAAAATCTCCAGACCGTTGGATCATAACCTCTTTTCCATATCATGTATCAGGGTTTTAGAGGTTGGGAGGACTTAGTTTCGACTACAAAAGTCACGAAGTGCCAAGGGCCGAGGGCTCATGCAACACGTGGCACGTCCGCTTGGTGGGACCCGCATGGTTGATAGGTGGCATGACGATAAGATGCCCGGAGAGAGGAAGAAGTGGTGACAGGTGGTGGACACGTGTCGTTTGAAACAAGAGTCGACATCCTGTTGACTTCTCGTGCTTTAGGTTCTCGTAAGAAAGGAGCACAAAGGCCCAACAACTCAAGTCGCGAAGTTGCGAGTTCTGAGAAGCGCTGAAGGAGTCAAACCTTATCTGACTTTCACGTCTCGGAGTTTCGTAAAAGAAGGGCCTGAAGATTCAACCTTTCAACTCATGAACTCGCGAGTTGTGAGTAAGGCTAGTACGTAGCCCTTACTGGTGGTCACGCATGGAGGGCACTAACAAGAAGGGGCCATATCCCATCGCATCTCGAGTATCAGCATTTGGTGAAGAAAATTTGAAGGTCTTTGACCCGCGAACACGCGAGTTGCGAAAAGCGCTTGTGCAAGGACCAGGTCGTGGTCATGTGGAAGTGTAAGGCTCATGCCTGTAGCTAAGTTGGACAGGGCAAGTTTGTAAGGAAGGACCGGTGGATACACTCTTGTGTGTTTGAGAATTTCCCGTAGGGAAATTGAAGAGTCAATCCAACTCAGAGGAGAATTAGAATGATCCTATGCGGATCTCGGCCAGAGGGCAGAGGGTCTGCATCATTTGGTATCATATATAGACTATGTTTATATATTGTAGGCAGAGGAAGAGAGAGGAGAAAAATTACTTTGATACACATCAGTTTGGTGTTAGAGCACGAAGCAATTTCTTTGCTTTCTATAGTAGAGAAAAGAGGAATTTTACAGCCATGCTGCCGAGGAGAAGAGACAGGAAAATACCTGATCCAGTAGAGGAAAGAGAAATTCCTAGCAGAAGAGACAGGAAAATACCTGATCCAGTAGAGGAAAGAGAAATTCCTAGAAGAAGAGACAGGAAAATACCTGATCCGGCAAGGGAAAGAGAGATGCATGAAATACGTGAAATACATGCCAGAATGGATGCCATGGATACAACACAGAGGTGCACAGTTGATGCTGGGGATATCAACAAATCTGAATGTGAAAATGAAGTCGAAAATGAAGAATTTGTAGTCAAAGATGCTGCCGAAGAATGCCTATTCAGGGTTGTTGCAAGGATAGGTGCCAGAGCAAAATTGGACATTCCAGTGTATGAGGGAAACCTGGATGTTGAAGAACTTCTAGACTAGATTAGAGCCCTAGATAGATATTTTGACTATGAGGATGTCGAGGAAGACAAGAACGTGCTGTCACAAGACTTAAAGGGCATGCAACATTATGGTGGGATGAACTGCAGGCTGACAGACGCTGCAAAGGAAAGCAGAAAATCAAAAGGTGGGATAGAATGGTTGTGAAGATGAAAGCCAAATTCATACCTAAGGATTATCAAATTACTCTGTTTCGGAGGATGCAGAACTTGAGACAGAAGCTGATGTCAGTGAAAGAATACACTTAAGAGTTCTACAAGATAAACATCAGAGCAAGTCATCGGGAAATCGATGATGAAAAAGTTGCCAGGTACATGAATGGTCTGTGATATCAAATTCAAGATGAGATGAGCATGATGATCATTAGGACTATGGAAGATGCTTATCAGATGGCTCTGAAGGCTGAAGAGAAGCTGAGCCAGAAGCAAGGTCAAAGAGGCCGAGGAAAAAGTCAAGCCAGAGGCAAAGCAGTTGCCCAAGACAGAACTCAGAAATCTAAAGAAGAAGGGAAGAAACCTCAAACTCAAACTGAGAGAGGCAGAAGCTCACAGAGAGGGTAGTATGCTGATAGAAACACTTTTCCTCGAACCAGAGGAAGAGGAAAAGGAAGAGGAGGTGAAGTGAAATGCTTTGGTTGTGGAAAAATTGGGCATAAATCTTATGAGTGTCCAGATAAGAATAAAGAAGGTGGTGAGACTCACATTGTCGAAGATCAAGGATGGAATGTTGAGGTAGAAGATGTTGAAGGTGGAATATCCTTAATGATGAAGAAAGTTATCTTAACTCTAGAGAAGGAGGTAGAGAACCCAACCCAAAAAAACAGTCTGTTTCAGACTACTTGCAAGACCAAAGATAGGGTATGCAAGGTCATCATGGATAGTGGTAGCACAGACAATCTCGTATCTACAGAGATGGTAGAAAAGATGGAACTGGAGACTGTTTCACATCCAAGCCCATATAGAGTTTCGTGGCTACAAAAAGGACATCAGGTAAATGTCACTAAACAATGTTTAGTTGAATTTAAAATAGGAGGATATAAGGATGAAATATTATGTGATGTCATTCCCATGGATGTTTGTCATCTATTGTTGGGTATACCATGGCAATATGACAGGAATGTGATTCATGATGGGAGAAAGAACACATACACCTTGGAGAAAAATGGGAGAACTCACATGTTGTTGTTGATTAAGGATAAAGAAGTAAAACCCGAGGTGAGAAACACTATACTTCTCATGAGTGGGAAGGAACTTCTTACGGAGATTAAGAAGATGGAAGACACACAATTTATTGTGGTTAGGAAGCCTAGAATTTGTTTGACTAGTACAACGATAGATGATTTACCAGAAGAAATCCAGGAGTTGCTAGAAGAGTTTGTTGATATAGTAGTGGATGAACTACCTCGTTCGTTGCCACCTATCAGGAGTATAAGTCATCATATTAATATTATACCTGGAGCCAATTTACCAAACAAATCCATGTACAGAATGACGCCGAAGGAAAATGAAGAAGTCAAGAGACAAGTCCAGGACTTAATGGACAAAGGATTGATTCGGGAAAGTTTGAGTCCATGAGCTGTTCCGACAATACTCAGCCCAAAGAAGGATGGAGACTAGAGAATGTGTATAGACTCAAGGGAAATCAATAATATTACCATCAGATATAGATTTCCATTGCCAAGGATGGACGACTTGATGGATTTCTTGAGTGGAGCAAGATTCTTTTCAAAGATTGCTTTGAAAAGTGCATATCATCAAATTCGAATGAGAGAAGGTGATGAATGGAAGACAACATTCAAGATGAATGAAGGGTTGTATGAATGGCTTGTTATGCCATTTGGCTTAACAAATGCACCCAGTACTTTCAGGAGATTGATGAATGAAGTCTTGAAAGAGTTTATCCAGAAGTTCATCATTGTATATCTTGACGATATATTAATTTTCAGCAAGACAAAAGAAGAACACTTGAAACATTTAGCTGCAGTGATGAGGAGATTGCAGCAAGAGAAATTCTTGATTAATGTGAAGAAATCATCATTTATGAAGACAGAACTCATATGTTTGGGTTTTGTTATCTTTGAAAATGAGCTGAAAATGTATCCGGATAAGGTGAATGCAATTAAAAATTGGCCATCGTCGAAGAGTATATTTGAGGTTCAAAGCTTCCATGGTTTGACAAGTTTCTACAGGAAATTCATCCGGAATTTTAGTGGAATCAGTGCACCATTGATGGACACAGTGAAGAAAAGACATAAATATTTTCACTGGATAGAGGAAGCAAGTAAGAGATTTAATTTGTTGAAGAATAAGATCACTGAGCAACCGATTTTGGTGTTGCCAGATTTCAGCAAGATGTTCTAGGTCAAGTGTGATGTGAGTGGATTTACAATTGGAGTGGTCTTGATCCAAGATGACAGGCCGGTCACATACTTCAATGAGAAACTGAATGAAGAGAATATTAAATACTCAACATATTACAAGGAATTCTATGTTGTTATACAAGCACTAAAGAAATGGAGACATTATTTGGTTCCTAAAGAGTTTGTTTTGTACAACGATAATCACGCTTTACAATTCGTGACTCAATAGGAAAAGTTGAACCAAAAGCATGCTAAATGGGTTGAATACATGCAAAATTTTGCTTTTGTGATTAAGCATATTTATGGAACTGCTAAGAAAGTTGTTGATGCTTTGAGCAGGAAATGTTTGCTTATGCAGGAATTTAGAGTCAAAACTTTGGGTTTTGATAACCTCAAAGAAATGTACAGAGATGATCCAAATTTTAAAAAGGTGTATGAAGCATCTGAGAATCCAATTCTCAGTGACAGAAGCCAATGGACAGAATATATGATCCAGGATGGATTGTTATTCAGGGGCAATCAATTATGTATTTCAAAATGCTCCATGAGGGAGAATCTGTTGAAAGAAAAACATAGTGGAGGATTGGTCAGACACTTCGGTCATGAAAATATGTTCTCAAAGTTGAATGGCTCATATTATTGGCCATGGATGAGGACATATGTTAAGAAATTTGTGGACAGATGCAATATTTGTCAGCACACAAAAGGAAAGAAGAAGAACATAGGACTATACCAGCCATTACCCATACCTGAGAGGCCGTGGGATGCAATGAGTATGGATTTCATATTGGGACTGCCAAGAACACAGAGAGCCTATGATTCAATATTTGTGGTGGTAGACATATTTTCAAAGATGGCACATTTTATACCATGCAAGAAAACTAGTGACGCAACTCATATTGCAAACATGTTTTTCAAAGAAGTCATCAGACTTCACGGTTCTCCAAGAAGTATTGTTTCAGATCGGGATACCCAGTTCGTGGGACATTTCTGGAGGACTTTATGGAAGAAGTTGGAGACAAGTTTATCTTTTAGTTCAGCGTATCATCCTCAGACGGATGGGCAAACAGAAGTTGTCAACTGGAGCTTGGGAGATTTGTTGAGGAGCCTAGTGACTAAACACCATAGTCAGTGGGATCACATTCTGCCACAGGTGGAATTTGCTTACAATGACTTGTCCAACATAAGCACAGGGCAGATTCCATTCCAGATTGTATATGGAATGCAACCCATGGGAGTTTTTGAATTGAAAGATTCAGAACAAAATGAATTCGGGAGTGCTAGTGCAGAGGACTTTGCAGAAGAAATGAATGAGCTTCACAGCTGAGTCAAGGAGAGATTGCAGAGTTCGAGTCAAGAGTACAAGCGCAGAGCAGATCAACACAGGTGAGAACTTCAATTTGAAGTTGGTGATTTGATTCTTGCACATCTGAGGAAAGAAAGGTTCCCAAGGGGAACATATAACAAATTGAAGATGAAAAAGATTGGACCATGCAAGGTCGTGAAGAAAATTGGGGCAAACACATATTAGATTGAATTACCCGATGGGATCGTAATTTCACTGATATTAAACATATCAGATTTGTACCCTTACAAACATGAAGAAACAGGAGCAGAGGATGAACAACAAGAAATTCAGTGGACAAAACAAATGCCTGTAGCTGAAAAGCCACAGATGGAAAGTATAATTGATAAGAGGGTCAACAAAAAGACCAGGAGGAAAGAGTATTTTGAATACTTGGTCAAATGGAAGGGAAACCCAGTTGAAGATGTCAGTTGGGAGGATGAAGTATAAATTCAGAAGCATGGACAGACCATGCAAGATCTCATGAACATGAGTTCATGAAAATTTTCAAGCGAGGTAGTATGATGCAGGAGCATCACAAGAAGCCAGCCAAGCTAGCATGAAGGTAGAAGACAGCTGGAAAGTGCAACACACATTTTGCACGTTGTTGAAATGTTTTGAAATTTAAAGAGAAGATATTAATGAGATATCTAGGGAGAAGCGTACTGACATTTATGTCAAGATATTGTAAACAGATCATGAGCATTTCCCCCATCTGTAGAAGATAGAAGCATTTATGTATAATTAATGAAAGTAGGTAGACTCGAATTAAAAGATTAGACAGTTTAGAAAGTAGGAGGGAAAACGGATATAGACACTCTCATCTTTGTATCATTGTATCATTAGAGATTGTATCATTAGCATAGCACAGAAGAAGAGAGCAGTAGCAGAGAATTGTAGAGAAGAACCCATGTACATAAGCTTTTGAATTAATATATGAAGCTTTGAATCAGACTCATGGTGTTATGATGTTTTCTATGTGTATATGCTTAATGGTATGTTGATAGTTGTTTTATTCTCTCTGTTATGCATTTACTTTGATACTGAGTTGAATGTATGATTTCATATTGAATGTTTGAAGTCTGAGAGAGAAAGAGAATGAGTTTCAATTGTTTCTCTTCCCGAGAGAATTTCCTGCAAGGAGTGCAGTGAAACGTCCACAAGGAGTGCGTTGACAAAGGTTCAGAGTTTATCTCTGAAAGCTCAAGAGGGATACCATTTTTCTCATTCCATCAGAAGTGCAAGTGAAGCACAGGAGCCATGCAAGGCGTGTGCAGGCTAGCTGAGACCTTAGAAGTTATTTAACTAAGGTGAGAGAAAGAGAGATTGTTGTTGTAGAAGGTGCACATAGTCGAAGAACCAAATAATTGGAAGTATTTGAAAGATTGTCGCAAGGTGTGCGAGCAGAACCCCTCTTGGAAGGCTTGAATTTGCAAGTGAAAGCTCAGGAGGGTCAACACCTTTGAAAGTACTCAAAGGAAGACGGATATTGAAGACGTCGCACATAAGTTAAGTTCTAGTGGGAGAACATTTGTTCATTTTGCAGAAGTTATCAAGGAGGAAACGAATGGTCAGAATTCTCCGTGGAGAACTCATGAAGTTGCGAGGAACATAGGATCTAGTAGAGTTGCAAGGTGATTAGAGACCAGTGAAACCCATCACCTTAGGATCTAGGATCAACGGGAGCCATTGATCGTGCTTTTCATACATCACTGGATCATATCGTGAATTCAGGGTTCATAAGTTTGGAGGCTAGATCAAATCCTTTGGTTGCGTGAACTTGCGAGTAGTGAAAAGATCTAGACCGTTGGATCCAGAACATGAGACAACCGTTGGATCAAAACCTCTTTGCCATATTGCGTATCGGGGTTTCAGAGGTTGGGAGGACTCAGTTTCAACTGCAGAAGTTGCGAAGTGCTGAGGGCCGAGGGCTCGTGCAACACGTGGCACGTCTGCTTGGTGGGACCCACGTGGTTGACAGGTGGCATGACGATAAGATGCCTGGAGAGAGGAAGAAGTGGTGACAGGTGGTGAACACGTGTCGTTTGAAACAGGAGTCAACATCCTATTGACTTCTCATGCTTCGGGTTCTCATAAGAAAGGAGCACAAAGGCCCAACAACTCAAGTCGCGAAGTTGCGAGTTATGAGAAGTGGTGAAGGATTCAAACCTTCTCTGACTTTCGCGTCTCAGAGTTTCGTAAAGGAAGGGCCCGAATATTCAACCTTTCAACTCGAGAACTCACGAGTTGCGAGTAAGGCTAGTACATATCCCTAGTCGGTGATCACACGTGGAGGGTGCTAACAAGGAGGGGCGATATCCCATCGCATCTCGGGTATCGACGTTTGGTGAAGAAAAGTCAAAGGTCTTCGACCCGCGAACACGTGAGTTGCGAAAAGCGCTGGCACAAGGACTAGGTCATGGTCATATGGAAGTGTAAGGCTCATGCCTATAGCTAAGTTGGACAGGGCAGGTATTTAAGGAAGGACTGGTGGATACACTCTTGTGTGTGTGAGAATTTCCCGTAGGGAAATTGAAGAGTCAATTCGACTCAGAGGAGAATTAGAACGATCTTGTGCAGATCTCGGCCCGAGAGTAGGGGGTCTGCATCATGCTCCTTCTCTTACTGCCGTCAGTTTGTCCTTTTGTTGTTTTTTCGCTTTGATGCTCAATTGTTCTAACACATTTCTTACCTCCTGTACCTATTCCAAAATTTACACTCTATGGTTTTCCGTATTTTCACATACTTCTGATAGTCGATTTTCTATTGTCATGGCTATCAGTTCTACATTTTCTTCTGTTAGTGACATTTCCATTGGTTTCCTATGGGCCTTTTCTTTATGCCTGGTGCCACTTACTTGCACCATTATTCTCTTTCTTTGGGCATCTATTTTTTCAGATTCTTCGGGCCTCTATGTATCCATGACAATGTCCTTCTCAACTTCTTTGTCCATAGTTATGTCTTGTGCCTCTATCTACACTTCCTCTATACTCACCTGTCCTGTTGGTCCTCCTGGTGCCTAATCTATAGCCTATGTACCCTATGTCATACCATGCTGTGATGTATTTTGTATCCTATTCTTCTTCTGAATGGATTTGTTGCCTCCCCTACCCCTATTGTTGTTTTCTTTTGTTGGGTAGCTCCATTCGTGCCTATATGCTGCGCGAGGAGTGTGTTATCCTATGTATGGACTTGTATTGATGGTGTTGCACTTGGAATATCTAGTACTCTCCACTCCTCAAGCCACTCTTGCACCTGCATGTGGATGTAGTGCTTCATCACGCAATACTTCAGCTACAACCACTCCTTGGTGGGGTCCTTCTTTTCCTGTAGCCACATGTTGTGGCGTGATGCGTGGAAATTGGGTATCTGTCAATACTCCTAGATAGTTTCTAGTGATATCCTCCATGTCTCTCTCATGCTATTCTAAAACTCTGTTAAGTGTTGCGTGAACATGTCATTGTTGACTTTATTTACCTTGGGATCTTCGATTCTTCGCAACGATGTGTTGCGTTGTGTCACATTTTCCTGTCGTTGTGAGGAACATCGTATATGTTGGTTGGTGCCACCCTATAAGTGAAATGAAGATGAGTAACCACAAATAGTTGAACTCAAAGCCCTAGTCTTGCACAACTTTACAGTCCTATAGGAATGAGTTGAGTAGGTACAGGGCCCATCTCATCGAGCTCCCCTTTGTGCACTGCACCATGACTGCTACTACTCAGCAGAGATGGCCTTTGCCTAAGTCTTTTCATCTAGGTATTTCTCTGTCTTATCCCCATCTATGGGTAGCCCTGTAATCTCTACAATGAGGTCAACATTGATCGGTACTGGCCTTTCCATTCATAGGATGCCTCCATGCACCCTTGATAGAAATTTTTTAACACATGCATTTATGTATTTTTTGCGCCCAAAGTGTGGTATGTCTAAGATATTCATGATACCTGTTTTGTATAGGCCTAGGATCCACTGTGCATGCTCCAACAGTGGTGCTCCTGATGGGCCCTCTCCCCTTCTCTCTAGGTAGCTATTCACTGCCAATTATAGGAACTTTGTGGCATCTGAAACATTGTGGTTAGAGTATTTAAGGCTGCCAAATCCTCCTACCATGTTATCCCCAGTTTTCACTTCCTTGGGAATTTTTGACATTACTATACTTAGCTTTTCCTGGGTGTGTTGTACGCCCTTTGTCCTGGTTTCTGCTCGCTTCTTATTTTTCCCTTGTGGGGATGGTACTTTCCCCTCTTTCTCAGTTTCCTACTCTGGTTCCAGCTCCATTCCCTGCTGTGTGGATCCCATGGTCGGTTCTGCTCCCTCTGGCCCTTTTCCCCTGGACACGTCAGATTCCATCTGCACAAAATCCTCTCCTAGCTACTCAGGTTCCTATGTGGATTGTTTTTCCTCCTCCACATGTAAAGTGGTTTTCTCATATTTTGGTGTGTGAATTTCATCCACATCCACCACTGTCATCATCTCATTGGTTCTGCCTTGTTCTCCCCTTGTAGTACTTCAGGTGTTTCTCCTAATTATGCTTTCTGCTCCAGCCCACTGTGGTGACATGGTGGTAAAATTCAAATGACAAGCTCTCAATTTCGTTGGTTGGTAGCACAATTCCACACTTTGATCGTGCTTCTACTCGACTTGACGTTTTTCTACTTAGCCAAAATCACAATGGGTCGATTTCCCCCCCTCTTTTCGACTTTATAGCGTGTCGGGGAAGTGACAGTTGTGTCGCAATAACACTTTTTGGTGTATTCTTTATTAGAATATTCTATTTCCATGAATAGAACTATTTATGTCTCACTTTCAATGACTTCATCTTCATCTAATGAGGAATTTTATTCTTTGGTGCATAAACTTTTCTTGAAGACTTTCTTTTTGGTTCTTTTGTATTCCTATGTTTGTTTGTTATTTGAATCATCTTCATCATTTATTTTTTTCTTATGAGGAAATTTGTTAGAAAAATGACCAATACCATCACAATTAAAACAAATCAATGTAATCTTACCTTTATATATGTCGTTGGTTCCCTTGTTCAATCTTTTGACAAATTTGGCCACTTCTTCATCGTCTTCCAAGATGTCATTGTTGCTGCTATATTCTTTTTAATTTTTCTTGCCCTTTTGCTTTGACCTTTTGGATGATTTGAATGTTTCTTCTTTTATACCTGGATTTTCCTTTTCAGTTCTCATTTCATAGGCTGTGAAGATTCCATGTAGCTCATCCATGCTTATTGAGTCTAGATCTATTCTTTCTTCTAGTGTTGATATCTTAGGATCAAATCTCATAGGAAGAGATCTTAGTACCTTTTGAACAATTATTGATCCTTCAATTTATTCTCCCAATCCTATGATTGTTTTCATTGTTTCAACAACTTGTAACAAGTAATCTACAATATTCTCATCTTCCTTCATCTTTAGTTGTTCAAATTTACTTCTATAAGTTTGAATATTTGTTGCTTTGACTTTTGAATCTCCTTCATAAATATTTTTAAGTTTTTCCCAAATATCTTTAGCGGATTTACAATGTATAACTTTGGTATATACAAAATCACAAAGACCATTCAGAAGTGCATTTGTGGCTTTGAAATTATTTAGACTGGGTTTCTTTTTCATTGCCATTTGTTGGCAGAACTGTTGGTTCTTTGTATCCATCTACAACTGATTTCCAAACTTCAAATCCTTGTTCATGTATATATGTTTTCATCCTTCTGCTCCAGAATGCATACTTTTGTCCATCAAACTGTGATATTCCATTTTTATACATACTGTTACTCTCCATGATCTACCTTTCAGTGGTTAAATTTATTTATGAAGGAACCTCCTCTAATACCAATTGTTGGAATACTGAGCGGGGGGGTGAATCAGTAATATAGATTTTTAATCCTTTTAACCACATTATGCAAGTGTTATTTATCTTTATGATCAATATAGAATTATCATCCAATAATTGCAGAGTAAATAAAAAATGAACAAATGAACAATCATACAGATACACAGTACACCGATATTTTTTTTACGTGGAAACCCAATGTGGGAGAAAACCACAGAACGTTTTTTCTTATTTGTTTTTAATAATTACATTCATTAGAAGCACCAACTTCCTTTCTTTTCTAGCTGCAACTGGAAGGAGTCTTTGACCCCCTATTTTCAGGCTACAACCTGAGGGAAGCTCCAACTTCCCAATTCTCTAGATACAACTAGATGGAGGCTACAACCCCCTATGTTCTCTGGCTACAACCACCTATCCTTGCCTCGTCCAACCGCCCTGAAATATAAGTGCCAAATGTAGAAACTGAATATGTCACAGTCACAACCTACTCTATAAAATCTGTCACTGTATACTCATCAACCAATGTGATATGATCAGATATACCTAAAACACTATACCACAAGTATGTACCTTAAACCATGTGCTAGAACCTCATTGTTATACAATCTCTATCTATACCAATAACTTTAATAGCATACCTCAGCCAAAATCCCTCATCAATTTCATCATCCAAATATGATTTGTAACTCTGTAACATACCTGGTGTATATGATAACATACCTGGAAACCTTCCTTAATTTTAACAACAAGAGACTAGCATTTTCATCAAACTTTACTTTAGTCTCACATGACTAATTTTGGATTAGTCAACAATCCTAACTTGCAATAATAATAACTATGTATCTGTAATGAATAAAGATACAAAAATAGTGCATAGTTTTCTCCAGTTTCTTGTCTACAATTCCTCCAGGTTTCACTACTTGGAACCTCCCAGAAAAGGATTTATAACAAAAATGGCATACCTTGCTGAATTATAGCTTATTCTAGAGAGAGAACTTGTATAGCATGCCCCACAGGGAATATTTTCTGTATGGAATGAAAATGGTACAAAACATACTAAAGACTGCAATATAACCAATGCATTTTGTCTTACTTAATTTGGATCTGTTTGTTGATACTAAGAGGGGGGTGAATTAGTATCAAGTACAATTTATAACCTTTTTCAACTTATAATTAAACCATTCAATTATATTCAATGAGAAATGAACAATAGTATAAGAGTTACACCAATACACCACAATATACCATGCACAATATATGAGAAATAATCAATACTTTTTGTTCAAGGGAAGTAATG
>SNQJ01S0012483.1:8122-27171 GCA_010110895.2 Picea sitchensis
TGAGTTGATTACTAAATATATGATTTTGGATATGAGGAATATTGTAAGAATCCTTCAACATCGCCAACAAAATTTCAAGTAGAGAATTGACTTGATTTTTTTTGTGTATGTGAAAAGATGTTATCTGGTCCTTTTATAGCTTTATTCATCTTAGTATGAAATTTGTAAGAAAATATTGAAATTTGGAAACCAGTCTAGGTGAGTTTTTCTATTGACTAAAGTGTTTGGACCAACTCAAATTTATAACATCATGGATATATTATGTAGTTTATCCAAAAATTATTTTGGCTTCCTGCTGCATGAAATTTTCGATGGTTGTCACACGTTATCATGTTCAAAATGAAAAATCCTATCATCTAATTTTGAATTTCATATCCAAGTCAGTAACTTATCATGTTAACAAAATCCCCAACGAGTCTGCTACTCTAACCACTACTTCCACTTGCTCTAGATTGATGGCAATTAGAAATTAGACCAAAATTATTAGAATTAGTTATAGGTACCTAATAATTCAAAGGCGATCAAGATGTGGCTTCTATTGGTCCATCTCTACTGTTGTTCGATGCTCCTTCAATAGTCCAGGGGTATCGTCTTCTTCTTCTTCTTCTTCTTCAAAGAGGTGACATAGATTAGTGAGTACATTGCCTATGTTAATATTCCCAAGTTCTTCTAATTCAGGCTATGTATCTGTAGGTAGAGATAGAGCAACTTCAACCTCGAAGTAGAGAGTCCCACTCACTGATGCATCCCTTGTGATTGCAGGATGGGTGCAAATCAACTATCTCCTTACATACCGATTGAAAAATGAGTAGAGTAATACAAGGTTTGGGTGAGTTCAATAAACAACAACAAAGGAGCAACACACTAACCAAAGACTCAAAGCAAATTTTGCATGGGACTCAGCCTCTGCTGCTAGACACGAATTTTGCATGGGTCTTAGCCTCCGTTGCTGGGCACATAAAAAGGGGTTATGCCATAAATATGCGATAAACATGGGCTAAGCACAAACATTTTTAAATGTTTTTGATTTAATTCTAACCTCAAGTATAGCATTAATCTACCTCACCGTAATGCAATGTAAATATACCATCAATTTCCTAAGTTTTAAACAAAACATTTCACACAAATTGTCCCTTGCCTCGATATGAGGCTAGACAAGACCTCAAAGTTTCTTATTGGAAAAAAAAAAGTGTTGTAAATATTTGATATGGCGATAACAAGTGTTCAATGGAACATGGGGCTAAAACTTTGGGTTAAACCCCTTGATTTGCATTTTGAAGTATTACAAAAACGACAAGCCACTTACAATAGTTCCTACTGCCTTCAGGGATGGACTAATAAGATCCCTTATGATGATAACCAAAATGAAAAAGTCTATTAAATTACGATATTTTGAATAGGTGGTCAATGCATTAGTGAATGCAAGATAAGTTGCATTTGGATAGAATAAAAATGTGAATAGATAGGAGAATAATACAACTTGCAAGCATCATAGAAAGTGACTTTGAGTACAATTCACTCATAGAGACCTCTCTTTCTTTTCTCTTTTCTTTTTTAACTCATAGATACCTACATTCACATGCCTTGAAATCCATTTACTTAGAAATATTTTATAGTAACTCCAATTCCAAAGCTTCAAATTTGAGATGGGGTAGACAGTTGATCCATGAATTGCCACTTCCCCAATTTGTAAGTGAAGCGGAAGCATCATGGTCTTCTTCTCCTAGTTTCGGGGATGTGTTTTCAGAGGTATTATGCTGTGATTTCTTCCAAATTGTAGAAGCAAAAGTAGATTGACAACACTAGCTACTATAAAATTCAAAGCCAATGAGGATTTGTCTTAATGAGAGAGCAATCCAGCAATTTATGTTTATGAAAAGTAAAACTTGGAGCATACATGCTCAAATCTTTTTGTCTTAAAAAAAATCTTTCCCTATTGGTGATAAATTAGAATAGGTTAAGGGTAGGTGCAGGGGCATCCTCATTTATCCAGGAGGAAAAACAAAACTTTCCTATGTATGGGGACTAGGAATATCATCTAATAACCAAGTTGAAGTGTATGCCTTCCTTCAAGGATCACATATGAAATTGGACTATCGAATTCATTCAGTTATAGTGGTGGGAGACTTAAGAATTATCATTTAGGTGATGAATAAGAAATCCCTTCTGATTGACTATAAGCTTGCTTCCATATTGGATCGAGCCCAGCATGAGGTTACTAGATTTCAAAAAATATTCTTCTACTAGGTTTGGAAGGAAAATAATCGTTAGGATGACTCTCTTGAAAATAATGTCATTAATTAAAAAATGGCGAGCTTAGGGATAATGGCTCATTAATCTCCCAAATCACATCGTAATCAATTAACATGCACTCAATGGTAAGTGCCAACAATTTAGTAAGCCACATGTCAATCACATGCCAATCCCATTACCAAAGCAAGGTATTAAACACGACGAGACTCGAGCTCCCCTTTCACATGCTCAAGCTTGAGGTTATCTGGGAATTTGAAGGTTGGGTTGGTTTATATCCTAGGCAAGGTGAGATTATGGAGAGTTCTTGTGTGAGGTGCTAAAAATTCCATGGGAAGCCTCCTAAGCCAATCTTCGCCTAAACAAGTCAGCTACGGTATTCAGGTTAGTTTCACTCTATACTCTAGTGAAGTTGAAGTGTAGTGGTTCTTTTGTAAGGTTGTTTGTTATGAGTGTTTCTGGTTTAGTGGAGCCTCAATTCTTGCAAACTTTGTGTGCACGAGGTTTTGGTTTTCTTGGTTTGGTTCACCTTGGATTGATTAGAGAGATATTTTGAATTGGGAAGACTATCTCTTCGGATATGTTTTTACTCTGTTTATAATTCCGAAGTACTTCTCTTGAAAATTAGAAGTTGCTTTCTAGTTCAGGTGTCAGGGTTTCTGTTCATTTTTCTTGAGTTCTTTGTTGATTCTTTAAAGGAGGTCTTGGATTTGGCTCAGTGGGTCTATTGGCTTGTTAGGTCCTCGTCTTCCATTTTGGATTGGCTCTCTATATTTGTATTAATATTCATGGATTACATAGAATTGCAAGAAATTGGGAGAGTACTTCAATCCCATGAAGAAATGATCCAAAGCAATAAGATATCTATATTTTTTGTTACATCTAAAGTTCATGATAGTGAACAACAACTAATATCTCAAATTGCTTCCATCATCCATACATTGGTTCAATTAAACCATAAAATTTCCACCCTTGAAGTTGAATGCAACATGATAAGGAACTTGGTACTCAACCTATGCAAAGACGTTGAATATGGGGCATCCAATCAGAGGTTGTTTGTAAATCCATGCCATGGAGAATTAAAGGAAGAGGACATTGTGCATTAGCTCATTGAGGACATGGAGATTAGGGATCAAGAATCTATACCAACCAACACAGGTTTGGAAAAGGCCACCAACTACCATATATTTAATTAAATTAATGTTTTTTAAAGTTACTAGCATATTAGGCACTTTCTATAAAATCTATTGTAGCAACAAGCATTGGCAAATTTTGCGAGCTGACATATGAAAATTTTGTATTTTGATATGGAGCTATTTATTTTGCTTGAAATATGAGGATAATCAATATGATGTAATGGTGTTGTCTATCTTAGCTATAGCTTTTTCATAATACAAATTACCCAATTTCGGTAAAAAAAAAAAAAAACTGGAACAAATCAAGGGTCAATCACCTATTGGGTTTAACAATTAAGAACATGTATTGCTTTTCTTTCTTAAAAGTCACAAATTTGAATTGGAAACATCTAGGTGCGCTTTGACCTAAGAAAGAAAAGGGGAGGATGATTTTTAATGACAACTCGATTTATGCAAGAAAAGATGAGGATTGACCTAATAGTGATCTTAAAATCAACCAACATCTTAATTTACAACATTTTTCGATCAATATCTCACTTGAGAAACCTTCCAAAGACCGAGAGACAAACTTAGGGGTTGAGTATACAAAGATCAAGTGCTAGACCACACCATCTAATCCTTTACAAGATGGTATGTACATCAATTTACTTGTAGTAGTGTGGACATCATGAGTAGTTGAATGACACATTTGCAACTTCATTAAATTAATGGTTGCAATCATCATCGCTTACACACAATGGATGTTAATAAGAAAATGATTGAAGATCTATTAGATCTATAGGCCCACTTATTGCTCCTACTACAACACCAACACCCACATATGTATTTTGAAATGTTGTGAATAATAACATCAACAATAAGACTTCTAGGTGATATGATCATGGGGGTAAAGATATTGGCAACCACCTCCTTAACTTTTTTCTTATGGGCAATGCCACACAGATGGTATGCCTATAATTGCCAGAGTTGGGTTTGACATGGAGTTACAATTCAAAACATCGTTAGATTGTGTTATGACATATTTTACATCATGAAGCTTGTGTATATCATTAAAAATGTTGAGACCCCATATGTCTTTGGAAGAAAATGTGCTAACAATGCATGGACACCTCCATACAAACACCTAAAGGAAACAACATGGTTTCCATTGCTTCAGAAATTGTAATAAAACATAAGATATTGTAGACATAAGTATAATAATGCATGGGTACCTCCATTATAACACCTAGAGGCAACAACATGGTTTCCATTGCTTCACAAATTGAAATAAAACATAAGATATTGTAGACATAAGTATAGTATGCAACTTTACTCCCCTCCAAAGCAACCATCTTGCCCCCAAAATTTAGAACATTTGGATTGAAATGCTTGCTATATATGAAATCACATTCTGGGCCAAGCTCTCCATTGAACATTATTTTCATGGTCTCAAGCTCCTTGATTGTAATGGTGGTCAAGCCTTCTATGGACATGTTCACATCTCCTTGCTTGCCAAACTCATGACGAGCACTAGCTAGACCTTAGACTGGATAAACCCATTCCATTTATTCAGAGCTTTGTGTTTCTTGGATAATTTGTTGCCTCCATCCTCACGGGGTCATGTGCATGGCAATACTGATCCCTTCATTACTATAAATTGACACTATGAATTCAGTCCCGCAGAGAGCTAAAACAATATGAATTCAATTAACCAACTGCAAAAAAACTACAAAAGATTTTGAAAAACCCACCACCATTTTATCAAGCTCTGAAATTTTGGGCCTTACAATTCCTGTGTGGGAAAACAATGTTGCAGTTGCAGATATTTTAGGTCAAGACTGGATTTTAGGTCTTCATATACCTAGCATGTGTGAGATAAAAACCCTAGATCGACCAAATGGAATGTATTTGGATTCAAGGCTCTAAGACTTAGCAAGACAAAAAAAGAGTATGCACACTGCAGATAATGCCTGATAACTGTCTCTCTTATTTCATGAAAATCTGGGCAGAACACGATTTTTGGATGTGCCGAGGATATACAGATTTGCTGAATTAGGGCCAAGCATTGGAAGTCATCAAGATTCTTCCATTAAACAACATTGAAGAATATGAGAGTGTAAGTTTTCACAGTTACTTCTATCAATTAGTCTTATTGTTAGAGCAAATTTTCTGGAAAAACTGTGTAAAATATTTTTTCAACATCGAAAACATCATACACAGACATCATACACAGTTTTTTCCAGAAAACTTGCTCAACCAAAACATGTACACAGTTTTTTCAAGAAAACTTGCTCAGCAAAACTGTTAAGGTTAACCCAAATTTGACCTAACCCAATTCGACATTTGACTCCAAAATCATGAGCCCACCACTACTCATCCCTACACATGCCATGGAATCAACAATCTGCTAGACATGGGAAGCCCATTCAGCAACCTGATCTGAACGATACTTCTGAGAAATTCAAACAAGCATTACCAGTGAATATCTTTGGTTTTAAAAATTGCTGAATGAAAATTCAAAACAGAGGAAAAAATACCAGTGAATATCTTTGGTTTTAAAAATTGCTGAATGAATATTCAAAACAGAGAAAAAAATACCAGGACTAGGTGAAGTCTTCAATCCTCCTCAAATGGCTATGCGACCATGAAAATGGACAACATAAAATTCTCCGTAACATCGTAAAAACCCTGTGCATTGACATTACAAATCACAATTGCGAACAATTGCGTTTTACGGTAACTCAAAGAAATCTTTGGTGTGCCATGGGCCGAACTCCCCAAATGCATGTACAATAATGTTCATAAATGGAAGTAGGGTCAAGTGAGCCACGCCTCTCAAACCACGATTGAGGAAGCCAAAATCCGTACTCTGTTTTTATTTCTTTTTGATATGTTTTTTAGACTAGTTTTGCCTAAAATCTGGTTAGAAATTTAGAAGGATAGTTGGAATTAGGAATCAAATTTGAAAGGAAGGGTTATATTTCACACGGAAGGGTTAACTTTATTATAACCCTTAAAAATTGACATGTTCAGATAAATTATTCTTTTCATATTAAAATGAAAAAACAATTAAAATTTCACCCATAAAATAATTATTTTATAACCTATTCATTATAAAAAAAAAATAACTCTTAACTTATTATTCTCCAAACATAACATATTAATCATTAAATTAAATTCAAAGAATCTGACACAACTTCAATTTTTGTTAATTAAATACATATAATAATAATATCTTTACGCATTGATATAAAATACTCTTTTAAATGCATTACTCAAAAATATTGGAGATTACAAAATTGAATGAAGTATCATGACACTTTAACTTGTAGCATCTAATGAAAGAGGTCGTCGTACCTTCATTCCTCTCCAAGTTTAAAAACTGTGTTCCAATCTACCTGGTGCAATTCCTGAGGTGATGATAAAGAAAAAAACATCAAAGTGTCTAACGTTTCTAGACCAAGTCTAGATCTATCATCATTTTTTATACGATTCAACTTAGAAAATCCTCTTTCACAACTAGTGGTGCTATCAGGAAGAGTAAAAACAATTTGCCACAATTTCATTAAATTTGGGTAAGACTCACACCACTCAGGTTCTCCTCCACATTGCTCCCATGATGCAACCATGCTTTTCCTTGGATATGCCCGATGTAGAGTAATAGTAAAGCTTTCCATCTCACCTTCACATTTTTCTGTATCAATTATTGGCGAGTCTCCAATATCAAATTTTTCACATAGTCGTCTCAACCATCGTTTTGTTTCAGAGTCTCTTTCATTCTCTTCTTCAAAGTAAGAACGAGGAATGAATAATTTTGTTGCATTGAATACTGACAAATTTGTAAACCTGTCAGTGAGACAATCAATTAGCTTTTGGACAAATGCTTTCACCAAGTGAACACAATCTTCCATAGTACCAGACCCAAGTGAATTAGGTATAGGTTCAAATCTTAACATATGCACATGTGAAACACATGTATTATCAATAAACTCCAATTTTCCATGTTCTGATTTCTTCAAAAAATATGAAAAATGTTGAGAACCTTCTCCAAACATACCTCGCAAGAATCTTCTACGAAGAAGTTCAATAAGAACATCTAATTGCATACCAATAGATGTTATATCAATATGTTCCTCTTGAAATCATTGACTTAACTTATTTAGTTCAGTTAGAACATCTACCAACAAATGAATACAAAACTGAACTTGAAATATTGTTCCCATTTCATACATCTTTCTGTTAACATATTTCCATTCTTCTAATAATGCTGACAAAATTTTGACAATCATGTTTATCACCTATCCCCTAGAAAGTCATCAGATTTGATGAATTTGAAGTACTTGTAACTTATCAATTTGAAATAAGTCCATTAAACTTTTAAGTTCTCCATGACTCTTTGCATATTTTCCCAACCAAGAATATATTTTATTGGCCAACTTATCGATATAATTAAATTCAGGAAAATAATTTGTTGCGTCACTTATAGCTAGTGCATCACGATGTGCTACACAATGAATGCATAACAAATGAGACACTTCACAAAGCAACTTGGTAGCCAAACCTTAATGAATACCCCTCATAGAGGAAACTCCATTTGACCCAAATCCCACCATTTTATATTTTGATAAATGCATTTTAGATAATAATCTTGACTACATTGATTGTGCAATACTGTCTTTGTTTTTCAGAAGACAAATAAATTTTGTGGCACGTGTCCCTCTTCCCCCATCCATTAGATATGTAATATATACAATAAGGTGTTGTTCCATTGTTTTATTTGTGCTTTCATCCACTAGAATAGAATAAAAGGGACTTGAGCAAATTTCTCCCTTCAATATTTCTAGATTTCTCAATATCAAGCATAAGTTCAACATGTTTTATGATGGGTAAATATGATTGCCTTGATTCACTCTCCAACAGTGGAACTGAACGTTTATGAGCCTCAAATACAACATGAACATTTAACCCACCTAATTGGATTGTGCATATGGCGTATCCCTTTGAATTTGACACACCATGAACACTTGATGTGCTCTTCACCATTTGAACCTATTATAGGATATGCCCATTTGTGTATTAATTTCCATCCATATTTAAATGTCCTTTTAGGAGACACCCCCTTGCCCTTCTTTTTTGGAATACCTTCCTCTTCAATATTAATCTCATCCTCAAAATCAACATTTTCTTCAATAATTGTATCATCTTGCTTCAATTTAAATGCATCAGCAAGTGTTATTTGTCTTCCATGTTTTTTAGGTCTGCCAATTCTAGACATTTCTTTTTGATAAATTCACTCATTATATAAAATTTGCATTGTGATGAAATTTTGTTCATATTTATCAATTATATAAAGAAAATATTAAATCACAATAAATTATATAACACTTATTTATTCTATTATTAACCAATAAATTTGTTTTCAAATTATTTAATTTTCAAATTTATTTTCTTTATTAAAATTTATAATTTAATATTAATTTAAAAAAACCATGATGTAATCATCAATATCATTATAAAATATAAAAGATAATAAATAACTTACATAGTAAATACTTACTCCAATCTAACCAAATATTTCATAATGTGCATTGCAAAAGCATCATTCATAATTAAACTATTTCTATATCTATTAAACTTAGTTAACACAAATTGGTTATTTTTTTCTTATGAATTATAAATTTATTATTATTGTTATTTTATAAACTCAACTATAAAATACCTACTATTTTCAACTAACACATTACACTATTTTCTTTTCTTTTTAAGTAAAAAAGGAGGATCCTATTATATTAACTATACAGGCTTACAAAAACGTTTGGAATGCCAACTGTCCCGCCAAAAAAATGGAAACCGTGATAGCTAACTTCCTTTGCAACTTGTTTCAAAAAACGGGTTGCCATCTATCCTACCTGAAGGAAACTAGGACATATGGCAACCATTAGACTAACGATGTTCCTTTAGCTTACTAGTTACAACATATTGAAAATTTAATAGAGCTGGAGCTCTTGTTCTAAACAAAATATAATCTCTAACCAGAAACATTAACTGTAGCATTTACCTGGTGGTTTCATCTTCTCCTTCATTCTTTCCCGCTCTGACTGGCAACGCGAAGGGTTGTCCACACAATGGGCAACGTCATCTTGGTGGCGTGTTGGAGTAGGCATTATATAACATATCTAGGTGGTGGCTGATTTGGAGGGCACGGTGGATTTGGTCTTCCACTAGGCTTCTCGTTTCAAATATCAGCTCCAGGTGTTCCGGGTGTAGAAATGGTGGTTGGACATGCCATACATCCTACATGATGGAGAGGGGACATGGCGTAGGAGCTGTGCCATCCTCCTCCATCCAACTATTTCCCTCCTCTCCTACCTTGCGCTTGTCTTGCTGACCTCTTTGAGCTTCCTGGTGGTTCGTGTCCATGGAGAATTCACCTGCCGTTGAAGTCATCGTCGCGTCCACGTCTTCTGGGATCTCTTCTTCATCATAGCAAGTGGTGGGTTCCTTTGTTTGGTCGACTTCCTTATGAATGTGCAGGGTCCCTGTGGCCCGTGGCTTAACTTCGCCCGGAAAGAAGGTGGGCGGATTCCAATTATCAAGAACAGTGAAGAGGAGATGTTTTGGAAGATCCTAGATGGGTTCTTCCGGAAAAACCTCCTCCACATAGGCCATGGGAGGCATCCTGGTCTTTCGGGCATTGTGGACTCTCTGCGTCCGAGCTATGGACAACACCCTCTCAAATTTCTGCTGCCTTTTTTGGCGAGCATCAAAAGCATACCAGGCTGCACCTCTACGAGGTCAACTTCTTTCCCTCGGCATGTGGATGAGTAGAACTATGACCAGAACGTCAATTGGGAGTTAGTTCTGCACCAATGCTCAGGGATTTTAGACTTCGACCGATCGAATTCAAAATGAAACATCTCCCGTCCAAAACTGCTGATAACCATGAGGGTGATCGTGATAGGTTTATCCATTAAGGCTATCCCCCTAGTGCCTTGTGTGTCCGTCCTCTCCATGCGCATGAGAGGCCTCTTCCCATGGGCCTGGCTGCTCGGGCTTGCTCCCATCTTAATGGTGAGGAGATGGGAGTCGATGGCTAGTATTTAAGGCCCTGTCAGGCTCTCAACCGTGTGGCCAACCAACCCTACGTGGCACCCCATCCGGGGCTAACACATTACACTATTAGTTTAAACATAAAATTATAAATTATTCAATTACTATTTGTGAAAATTATTGATTCAATCCTTAAATTTTAATACCAAACATCAATATTAAATCACCATGTCCATGGATGTTAATCATCATATTGATTATTGAGGAAATGTATGCACATGGTAGTTCTAAATCAATAAATTATTATGTCACAAAGAATATCATTATATCCAATAATCTATCTTAAAATTCATTATTATAATGATTTAGCATTTACCAATTACAAAATAAACATTATAATTAACAAATTTTACAAGTTTTAACATTTTTACCAATTCCATTATATCTTTATCTACACTAATCTAGTTGAAATTTAACTTATAATTAAAACATTCTAATTAAATTTCATAATAACATACTCAAATTATTTCTAATTTATTTTCCAAATTCCATTTGATTAAATCTAACTTCATAGAAAATGTACATATATCTTTATCAATTCTTTTATTACTAATTGCAACTTTTCTTTAATTTAATTTACTTAACAAAAAATTGCACACAATAATAATAATAATAATTCAGCTAAATGTTTTTTTGCTTCATTTTATTGAGTAAAGTTGAACATTTGTAATTGTTATTTGAATTAATTTCTTATAATTGTATAATTAATTAATTAAAACTAAAAGAAATATCAATTAATAATCAACTAAAACTAAAATACACACAATTAATAACCAAATAAAACTAAAATAAACATATTAATATATAAGCTATAAACATTAACAATTAATTAAAATAAATTAACAAGTACATACCAAAATTTTTAGGTAATTTAAAATAAATCATAATTAATTAACTAAAATTAAAAGAAACATAAACTAATAATCAATAAAAAAAAATACAAATTAATAATCAACTAAAATTAAAAAAACATAATTAATAATCAACAAAATCTAAAATAAACATATTAATTAAAATATATTAAATTAATAAAACACTCATGATATCGTGGAGAATAAATGAGCTAGCAACTCAAAGTTTTTGATCAATTTAATTTTTTTTGGGTAATTTAAAATAAATTTTGTAATTGTATAATTAATTAACTAAAATTAAAAGAAATATAAATTAATACTCAAACTAAAAACATAATTAATAATAAGCTAAAACTAAAATAAACATATTAATATACAAGCTACAAATATTAGCAATTAATTAAAATATATTAAATTAATAAAATACTTAAGAAACAATATTGTGGCGAAGAAATGAGCCTATATTCTCGGTAAGTGGCCACTCGGGATGATACTGCAGAAGAAACAATATTGTGGAGAAGCCATGATACTGCAGAAGAAACAATATTGTGGAAAAGAAATGAGCCCGCTAAGTGGCCACTTGCAAGGCAAAGTTTCTCATCAATTTTCTCATTTAAAAAAACAATAAAATAAATCAACACAAAACAAATTGACTTACCGTGTGTAGTAATATATCTCCCAAATTCGAATTCACAATCCTAGTTCCTGCAAAATTCAATTTGAATTCACAACACTCGTTGCTACTGCTGTTTAAAGAATTCACTATTTGATCTTTCATCTCTGTGAGTTTAATAAATAAAATATGCATGCATGCATGAGCTCCATAAAAATATGATTGTATTGTAGAAAAAATATAACAATAGAACTTGGGAAGGGTTGTCTTGAAAAAATAAATTAACTTACGGTGTGTAGTAATATATCTCCCAATTTCCCCCAGATGGGGTGCCACGTAGCACATGGTGGCCACGTTACACAGGCCTGAGCCCAACCATAAATATTGCAGGTTGGCTCCCATCCCCTCTCCATTAATAATGGGAACTTGCCTTAACTGCATGTCAAAAGCCAAAGGATGACTCCCCCGCACGAGAAGAGCGACAACAATGAAATTCAATGTATGGGAGGGGATAATGGGAGCAGTCATGTCGCTCCTCCTCGATATCACCCAACAATGCACCAGCCTAAACCACATCGCCCTCGACTTGAACTAGACAAGCAACTCAATGCTCTGGTGCACCCACTGCAGAACCCTTTGCAAGATAACCATATGCATTACTTCCTCGATGCCACGGGAGAGGAGCACGTATCGTTGCGACCCTGTCTGACACAATTTTGCAGCGCGACAGAGGAGTCGACAACTGCTAAAGCGAGCACTCTCCATAGACCACAATCAATGCTCTCAGGCAACACACAGATAAAGGATGGTCATCTCGCCTCCAATGGATTACATGGAGGAAGTAATACCGGAGGAGCCCATACAAAATTCCTCTGGAGTCCCTTCTCTTCACTTTGCAAGAGAATTGGCAACCCCCAATCAATTTCTCTACGGAAGAATCTACACTAGCCATCGCGGCTCGCCACGGTTCACATATGCATCATGGAGGAGGAATTCCCAGAGGAATTCCTCCACCTTGCCTCTGAGGACACCCTACTTCCAAAAGACCACGAATTATCCAGTGCCGCGACAAAGGACGGGGACCCCGAGAAGGAGAAGGACGCACAGGAATGGGGTACAAGGAAGGAGCACAGGGATGGTGCATAGGATGGAGGGAATGCTGCTATAGGCGAGGCTATGAAGGGGTCATGTGGCACGATGGTGGAAGGTGGCGAGGTCTTTGCGCCACCTCCTATCTCGATTGTACTGGAACCATGGTGTGCCCCCCCACCCTTCTTCCACCCGAAACAATTGGAATTGGTGTTCAATCTGCGGAGCCAGATGGCAGATCAAATCTACTGTGGTGCGCTCATGCACCAACACATCGATATCATGTATGAAGCATTCTCCAACACACCAGTGGGGCAAAAATGTCCGACGTGTACTAGACCATTCGTCCCGCTGATTAGGATCCGACTGCACAACAAAGACCCTGACGAAGCTACTTCAGATGCTAACAGGTAATTGCGTGGTATGGAGTTATTTCCGGTTCTGTTTAGATGTTAGTCTTAACCCTTTCTGGTTCAGTTCCAAGTCTAGTCTAGTTTCATTCCAGTTTTACTACTTAATGTAAAGACTATAGGCTGCCACCTGCCCTGGTTTCCTTTTGGCAGGGCAAATGGCGAACCACCTTTTTTAGACATGGATATCCCAGACTGCCAACTGTCCTGGTTTTCGCTAATTCGGCGGAATAGTTGGCAGCCTAGTGACACGTGTTTGTTTTGTATGGATAAGCTATACTAGGATTTGCCTCTCTTTTTATTTACAAAAATATATATATATCTCCCAATTTCAAATTCACAAGGCTTGTTGGTGTTTAGAAAATTCACTTTGAATTCACAACACTCGTTGCTGCTGGTGTTTAGAGAATTCACGATTTGATCTTTCCTCTCTGTGAGTTTAATAAATAGAATATTCATGCATGCATGAGCTCCATAAAAATAAGATTGTATTGTAGAAAAAATATAACAATTCTTTTTTTGAACTGACACGACACATGAAAAATTGGTAACATTCTTTTTTTTATTACTAAGATATAGAGAAAAAAATTGTTAACATTCTTTTTTTATTACTAAGATATAGGCGAAAATGACTAATAAGATAAAAAAAAATTATAAAAATAATAAAAAAATAAAGAGTAGAACATATTAAGAAATTTTTCCAACCCATAAAAACAATGAGAAGTGAATATATTAATTTTTTTTTCCTTGCCCTTCAAATGTAAAACTATGAAATAATTTCTATTTCAAATTTGACAAGTGTTTTTTTATATTAATTTTCATTTGCATTGAAAATAATTTTAAACCCTTCTATGAAGGTCTACAGGGCTCTTGAAGGGCAATGGAGACCTCAATTTGGATCCCTAATTGGAATTATATATTCAATGGCAAGATACCATATTTATATTTAGTATACCATTCAATTTTTTACCATATTTATATTTAGTATACCATTCAATTTTTTGAGGCGTTGAATCAATTTATAAATTTTAAAACACAATTCAAACAATATAAAATTGCTATTTCTTCAACAATTTCTTTTACTTTTACTTTAACCATAATAGTTGTGGAAAAAAATAAAAAACTTAAAACCTTTAAACTAGCATACTCTCTAAAAGAGAGAATGAGAAAGCGAAAGTAATAAAAGTAAAATAAATAAAACTTATAAATAAAATTTACAAATTTTAAGAAGGTATAATACATGAAACCTGAACTATCCCTAAACCATAATCCAACTAATGTAAAATATTATTATTCCAAGTTATGATAGATAATATTAATTTAATTTTATGAATTTAGTTTCATTTTTTTTTAAACCTTTAAAAGGTATATATATATATTTTAATCATATTAATTATGAATCCATAATTTAAATGATTCTATGTTCATTTTCAATATATTTAAATTTATTGTGTATACATTTAAATATCTTTATGTAATCATGAATAATTCTGATTTATTCTTGATAAGGATTGAATATCTAATCTTAATACAAGTTTGTAATGTATATAAATTCAAAAATATTATTGTATGACTCAAAGTTATTATAGTTTATTTTTCTTTATAAATCTAAATATATGTTTTGGTTTATTGTTGATAATGGTTGAATATCTAATCTTAATACGAGTTTGTAATGTATATAGACTCAAAAATATTCTTATATGACTTAAGGTGATTACAATTTATTCTTCTTTATAAATCTAAATATATGGTTTAGAAGGAGAGAATGATTCTAGTTTATGATGCACAATTATATTGTTTATGCATCTAAATATTATTTTTTCTGCATTGTTATTTTATGATGCATGTTTTACACTCAATATACACATAAATATCATTTTGTCTCAATCAAAATTGTTTGTTTGTGATGCATGTTTTTCATTGTTTATAAATTCAAACTCTAATTTGGTTAGTTTATGTTCCTTTCATCTGCCTACCAATCAACATTAATTTAACTTAATGGATGGAACATCTTAGATTGGATTCACTTAGTTTAATGTAAAATATTATTATCACAATTTATGATGTAAAAAATGACAAAGTTCTCAATAACATCATAATATCATTAGTAGGCATTACTTATTTTTTATACCTTCTACACAACTTACAAATTCTTTTAATCCTCAAAAGGATTGATTAAAATAATAACCTTCCTATATAAATCCCATCAAATATGAAAATTTTATCTTTTAATAAAAAATTATTAATAAGTTCTATCTATATTATATATAAGTAACCAAAATTATGGAAATATCACATTCTTTTATCTTTAAGTACTTAAAGTATAAGAAACTATGTTTAGTCATATAAAGTATTTGGTGGAAGAATTTTTTTAAGTATGCATAGTATAAGAAGCCATGTTTGGTCATATAAAGTATTTGGTGGAAAAACTCCAAAATCTTTGTCAACCTCGTCTCATACACCTTATCCACCTATAAATGATGTCCTTAACATATATTGGAGGGTATAAGTGTAATGTATCAACATGTCTTTAACATATATTGGAGGGTATAAGTGTAATGTATCAAAATGTAACATATATTGGAGGGTATAAGTGTAATGTATCAAAATGTCTTTTAAACTCTAGGAATCTTGAAGAGTGATATTGATCTAATATTCTTTCTTCTAATTCATATCAGTGTATTATTTTTTAGGGGAAATCCATAAAATAATGTTTTTTCTCATTTTTTTTTTAAATATCTTAATTTCTTCTTGTCCTTTTTTTCTTTTCCATATAAGTTCACATAATATTTTGTTGCATCAAAATTATATAACAATGATTTATTTTCTCTCTCTCATTAGTATTTGTCCATCAACAATTTTCCTATCAAAAATATATTATCAAATCATGTAAAACATGAAAAAAGTTTACTATAAAATATTTTGATAATGTATAATCTATTTATTGGAAAATAATGATTATTTTTTGACTTAAGTAAGAAGATAAAACATTTTGATCATATAGAATGTATTTATTGGGAAATAATCATTTTATGATTATTCTTTGTCTTGTGATAAGTTTCCATTTGTCTTAAAAAAAAATTCTTTTGTTTTCTACCATATTTTTGGGTTTTATATACATAATGCATTAACATTCAACATGTTGTGAATTTATGTACTAATTTGCAAATTAGAATGATTTTATACAAATATATCATCCTTCTATTCAAGCTTTGAAATATGTATTTTGCATTACAAATGCATGGTTTTTGAGAAAAATATCCATTTAGTCATTAGACACCAACTAATTCAATATCTTCTACTAAATGCATTGAAATATTAGCATGAATGTTCATGAAACTTAAAGAGAGTTTCTCCTCCAAGGTGCAAACAATTTTTACATAACTTCACTTATTAACTATATTTTGACATGAAACATCAAAGATATTAAGTGAAAAGGTAAAAATTACGAACATGAAATTATTAGTTTTGTTTTCTCTCGAGGGATCAATTCATTCCATTCAGAGATTTCAATACATAGACTATGGATATAGACCAATTACTTTACTCATTATAGTTGTACTACAATACATAAATGTACTTTGCATATTATCTTGATTTTGGAATGAAACATCTAATGTATAATGTGGAAAGTAAAAATTAAGGATATGGACTAACGCCCAAAAAGCAAGGCAACAGTAAGATGGCCATAAAATAATAGAGGCGAAGGATGTTCATCAATGTAGATTTATCATTGTGGGCAACACATCTATTTAGTGTTCATAATTTGTGTGAAGCCACACCAACACATAAAGTGGAGTTGAGTAGTGTATTACCTAATCAATGATATGGTTGACGATGGTTTAGAACTATAATGAAAATAAGAATGATGAAAATGGATTAAAAGCAAAATTGAAATGTTGAATTTTTTGTTGTTTCAACTTTACTTCTCACCATTAAGAAGAATCTTTGCAAACTCAACATGACATTTATGTGTAGGAAGCATGTTACATGCCCCTGAAACCTTCTTCAACTGAACTTTTGTTCATTAGTACAGAGGAAGGTGGTAAGTCAACAATATAACATGAGTAATCTTTCACAGTTTTAATCTCCCATTTACCATTCTATAAAAAAATATTCTGATATTTTATGTTTTGTTGACTTTGTTATACAAAACACAATTTAATAATTTAAATATTAATAAGATAGAGTAGAATTATAAATTTTAATTTTAATATTAATAAAATTTATAATTTGATTGATTTTAATTAATAAATTTTGATGGACCAATTTTAAAATAGGTGAATCTATTTATTTAAAAATATTAGATATATAATTCTCCAATTCTTAATGGACCAATTTTAAAATAGGTGAATCTATTTATTTAAAAATATTAAATATATAATTCTCCAAGTAAATAAATTTATTGTAAATTCTTTTAATAAAATTATATATATTAAATTGCATATAAGTAGATGAAAGCCCACCTTCATATCTTTCAATTTCTAATCTAAAAAAGGTTAGACCCATTAGTGAGAAGTTATGAGTATTTCACCACCCATCAACATTCAAGATTCAATTCATGTGAAAACTTTCTTTGAAGCCACATATAAGATTTAGTTAAGTAGGAAAAAAGTCAAAAATTATATTCTTTTAATTTTTTTATTATCTAAAATCGTTAAATTCCATACTATATTAAAATAATAAAATTTCTATATATATTTATTTTAATTTTAATAATAAAATATTTTTTTTATAAATTAATAAGTTTTTTTTTACATGCTAATTTCTTTCTTTCATTATAGATTATTATACAAGTTAAAAGTGAATCCAGATGTAACACATTTATCTTAACTAATATATCATCATTTCAAAAAACAAATCAATTTTTAAAAAATATGTAAATTTAAAATTATATTTACATAGTAAATTATTATACAAATTAAAAGTGGGTCGAGATGTAACGCATTTATCCTAACTACTATATCATCATTTAAAAAACAAATCAATTTAAAAAAATATATATAATAAAATTATATTTATAATAAATAAAATATATAATTTAATTAATCTTTAAAAATATTTAATATAATAAAACAAATGTTCTAAAATTGTTTTGTTTTATTAGGTTGAAAATTCAAATTATTTACAAACATTTGAGAATTGTGATTTTTAAATATATTTATTTCTTTTTCATTTCACTAATAATACTTCGCCATTTCCAAAAGTAAAATTTCAAACCATTCAAAAACATGTGGAAATTATAAAACTTTTCTCTTAGTGCGTTTAAATGACTTTAGCATCTTCTCCTTCAGAAATTTTCCATGTGACAGATGCTATGGATATCGAAGCAATTGGGGTTTTGTGAATAAATATTTTTTGGAAGGAAATTTATAACTCTGAGATTTGTGGATAAATCATTTTTAATTTTTTTTTTTTTAACGTTCATACTAATTAGTTCAACACAGAACAACGATACCAAAATATACAAAATAGCCGTTGATTCCAAAATATACAAAATAGCCGTTGGAGCGCGTTGATCTTAGTTGGCTTCTGTCAATTCAATATATTGTTCTTTTGGCAGGTTATTGAAGAGCTCATGATGAGCTTCAAACTCGTAATTATAAATAAT